>LUGF01053610.1:86567-106678 GCA_001625245.1 Calycopis cecrops
GGAAGACGTTCACTGGTGGACATAGGCCTCTGGGACGCGTGATACATTAACCTATTGTACTTCGTGTCAATTCGCCCACAATGTAGCAATAACACTTACTTTTAAGTGTAGGAAATTACAGGAAAATAAAACATTGAATGGGCTCAGATATGATCCATAAGAAGCCGTTAACCCGTAATAAATATACGGCGAAATGCTGAAGGTTTCCACGCACGTACGTAGTGTATGTCAGTGATACTAGCTTTGTCACGCAGCTTCACCTGACCTTTTCTTTGATAGCCTAGAATATCTGACAGAAGTTTTTATGAGGTAGAAGGCAAACGGTTGGTGTGTAATTACCGCCGTTCTATTGCAGACGCTATAGGTGTGTGCCCAGTGTGAGGACCCCATTCTGTAGGTGGTTTTGAACTCAGATAAGGCTACAGATTGTGATTCTGGATGTTGTCCGGGGGCTTGTTGACCACTCCGCCTCTCGTTTAGATATCATGTGAGTGTATGGAATAACTGCTTCGCAACTGCTTAACTACCCATCTATAGCGGCTCACCTATTCATGGATATGAGCAAAACTAGGTGTGTTGCAGACTTGTTGCCGTCCTTTACGAAGCAATAATACTCCTATCGAAAGTAGCTCGTATTGGATCGCTCTGATTTTTCACAATATGAGGGGTAAATGATCAGCTTAAGCCATTCGACGACTACCGACATAAATGGGAATCCGCATAATCAATATGCAGATGAATCGCTCTCTTTGGACTCATTTAAAAAAGATACGAAGCGCGACAGCATACAAGGATGTAACCGTCCGTTATCTGCTGTGGTACAGCATGATACTACTTTTTAGATTTAATAAATATCCTTTGGACACTAAACCCAAAAAAGACAGACATTTAGCGAACAAATATTCCATATTCTGCTAAATCAATACCAGACTCGCACCTCCCCGTGAACCGGCGAAATTGAACTACAGATTTCATTAAACACGCCCCACATGCTGAGGGCCGCACTTCTAGGTCAGCGGTTCCAGGCGGCTAGATAACTGAACTTTGGTCTGGCCGGTTTCGAGCGGCTACTATAGTTATTAAGGGCGCTCGATACTAATGTATATAATATATTATGAATGCGAAACTTTGGATGAAAGGATCCATCAGCCAATTACAGACGTAAACGAATATTTGTTACCTAATCAAACTGAATGATTTTCATGAAGTTTGCTACAGATCTAGATTGGAAACTTACTTAATATACATAAATACTCGTTATACTAAAATATGTTGGTTGATTCAGATATTGCTGGTAACATGAAGCATAGCAATTAGTATTATGGAAGTGAGAGTTCGTACCTGTAAGTACCTGTTAATTATTCTTACTCCCAAAAAATACTGAAGAGATTTCGGCACAACGAGGTAAAGATATTAAAATATGGAAGATGTAGTGAATACGTATGTAGTTAGCCTACTAGCTGTATTAAGCAACTCATAGTGCCTATTAATGCTTTGATTACGTCAAAATAAATTACCCTGTACTACGAGGTTTACTTTACAAATTATATAAAATTAAATAAAATACCGATAATTGAATTTCGGTAGCATAAAAAATTAATAATTGCATCAATGAGCACAGTAGTAAAAGTAACAGAAAAGTGATTTGCCGGTATTTAAAATAATGTTAGGTATGTACAGGGACCAACCAGAAATATCAGGTACCAGCAGTCAGAAATGTTTCAAAGTTTTATTTGTAATCTGTTGCGTTAAAGTTCAATTTATCATTTATTTGCTTTTATAATCCCTCATTTTCCTCGCGTTCCAACAATAATAAATAAAAAAAGGGAATAAACCAATCACAGATGCTTAAATAACGCATTGTCTTTGTATTGTCCAGTGTCGCATATATTGTTTATGAAATGAAAGACTTGACAGAAATAACATTCTGATAAATGTCTTACTTCGTACAGCGATACTACTTTACTCACACAAGTATCGGGTGATAGAGAGTTAAATGAGAACGTATTAACTCCCTCGAAGTTGCGGCCTCTAGAGACAATATCAAGTTTCGTTTGATGTTCTGACGTCACAAATTTAGTCTAAGAGTCGGTCACTCTGTCATTAAACTTGTTCAAAACACCTGAAAAACTTTAAAGGGACGAATTTTTACGAAAGAAAAATGTTTAAATGCGTATTTTGGATTAATTCAATGGATCAGCTGTTTTCTCCTGAGCTGCACGAAATGCGAACCAAGACTATATGATATTAATTTATAGAATAGAACATGAAAATTTAAGATTTATGGAATGTTTTTTTTAAATCTCAACTACATTTTTCAAAAATGTTTCGAAATTTAATTCTTGGTCCTTGGTCACAACAAACGCTAAACATATATCATTACGTACATTAATTCGGACTTTAGTTTGCAATAATAAAATTCTTCAAATCTTTTTCCTTTTCTCCTAGTATTAAGAAAGTTTTTAAACGAAAGTTGACACTTAGCACGTACTAACACAGACAGAGGCAAAGATTTTATCTCAACATTACTATGTGATGCTGGACTCTTTACCTCTCTTTTAAGAAAAATTGTCTAACCTGGCGCCTCAATTTAAATGTATGAAGGTATAATGTGCAAAGATACCAAAAAATATGTAAATGTAACTAACATAGATTTACACGTTAGCTTTCTTTGAGACATAATTAATTAATATCTTCATTTAAAACTCAAAGGTCATCAACGCACGGCTAGTTTTGTATATAAACATCTCATGTCATCGTATTTGTATAAGAACTCCGCCGGATCAATGGAACGATTTTTTTGAAATTTTATTTGTTTATTCGACAGATATAAGAATGGACAGTAAACTATATTCCAACTTTTAATTCGCATTATTTATGTGGTATGGACTATAACATATCTCGAAACTCCTTATGTTCTTAAAATAATGTAAATATCATCCTACCTGAAATTCCAGTTTGTAGAGCACGGGGTACTTCCTCCGCTCCTCGCACAGTTTGGGGAAGTTCTTCAGCTCGACGGGTCCCGGCGGCACCATGTCCAGTATCGATCCATTTTCGTCGGCTGCAACACAAGGTTGTACGTTCAAACACTGCTTTTGTATGATCGGGTTAAAACACGACAACGCCTGTTATATAAATCGATGAGCGCCAGCTGCACGCGTGAAAAAGGATGACCCATTGTCATGTTGCGCGAAAAAAGTTATTAAAAATTTAATTAAATAGTATTTTTATTTTTATATTAGGCATATTCTTTTTATTTACACTTCGCTGGCTTGGCCATATCGAGAGAATGGAGGAGGATCGTGGCGTGAAGAGAGCATATCTGGTACGACCAACAGGAAGACCTGTGGGGCGTCCCAGATATCGCTGGGTAGATCGAGAGGTGCAAGACCTGCGCGAACTCTCAGTGGTCGATAGCTGGCGGGAAATCGCGCGAAAAGTGGCGCACTCTCTTGTCGGAGGCCAAGACTCATTTCGGGTCACTGAGCCAGAGGAGTAAGTAAGTAAGTATATTAGGTATATACCTTAAAAATATACCTTATATTTGAAAGAAAAGGAATTTGATAGAGCTGTACATTGAAGAGAGATCGTTCGGTCGTATTCTACAAGCGAATCTTGTCAAACGCGATAAAATCAGGTAAACGAAACATAATCATAATTTTTATAATTCTATTTCGAATAAAAACATTTTCATTTAATTTTATTATAATCGAGAGCGCGGAGCGAGCGAGACGTGCCCGTCTCTCGATCGACCTGAGCGTTATTAAGTTATCGTTCGTAAATCTTTACACATTTTGGCATAATTGTTTTTCTACGTGTCTGAAATAAAGGAAATAAAATAAATAACACCGATTTCACCGTTAAAATCCAAGTATTCATTTTAATTTCACCTACCAAATTCTTCCACGTTGTACAACATTATCAAAGGCGTGTCCGTATATTTTGAAATTACTTAAAGGTAAGTGACGTATTAAAGCTAAAAGGTGCTATTTTCATTAATAATTATCATTATTTTTATGAATGATATCCAGAAATTTTATATAATAACAAACCAAAAACATGCTATATATTAAAAACGTTTTAGTTGCATGGCTGTGTAGGTTTTCTTTATATACTGCATATTTAATATCTTTATATACGATACAAAGAGTCGGAGCCTATCACTTACTACTGTCGCCAATGAACCGTATCCATCCTCCTTTCCGCCACCCCTCCAATCTAATGGGCCATCGGCTACTCGCACACCGTACGAAACGCGACAGCATCGCATTAATTACACGTAAAATGTATATACCATAATATATAATATTATACAGGGGTGTCAAACTCAATGTTAATATTAGGCTTAGAATACAGTATAGCCGTGTGCCAAAAATCCGATTTTCCGTAAGAATGAGCCATTTTACCGCAGTCAACAGTGTTTTTGATGTTGACCAGACTTAGTATCTATACACCACAAAAAGTTTCATTCGAATCCGTCAAGTAGTTTCGGAGATTAGCCTGGACAAACAGACAACCGGACAAAGAGACGTACAAAAAAATTACAAAACATTGAAAAGTGGTCTAATACTATTTTCACATCGCCCCCAATTAGTTTTTCTTATATACGAGTATATTCAATGAACAGATACAAGGTTTTTACTGTTCTAAAATATGTATAGATATAGACGTATTTCAGATGAAGGGAATGCGAAGCAGTCATCGGTTTATTATCACTATATCAAGTAGGTCACAAACTTTGACTATAGCTGCATGTTCAGTACTGTAGAGCACTTCACGTTGACCTAGAAACAACATTTGGCTTGCCACAAGTTATTTTGAGCTATGCATAAGGAATATAGCGGTAACGTTTAGACTGAAGTGGTTCATAATTAGTTTCACTACAAACTCCTTCAAGAAATACCTCAAGTTTGCGTACCGTCTATTAAAACTTGCTTAACTTATAATATGTATGATTATATAGACAAGAAATAGAAGTGATATGAATAATATTTAACATTAATAAAATCCAGAAAAATACGAAATATTGCAGGAGAAAAAAATGTGTGTATAAACAATCGCATCGCATTCACGCATATGGGAAAAGACGCATTTTAATATTATACTGTCGGATTAAAGTATCTACATGCCTTTCCTCTCTAATGAATGAAATGTGAAATGAAGTTTCAGAATATAGTGGAGAAGACGTACACGAAGATTTAGGAACAGGTTGTTAGACGTATAGCGGGAAGTTTCCAAAATCTTTTGATAACTAGCAATTTAAAAAATCCCTGTTATTAGGGTTATGCTGGCCCGATGTAATGTAGCGATTGCACTCTTACGTAGTGATTAAAATAAAAGGAACGTTTTTTCCCCATCCTTACAGGTTTTTATACACAAGTCCCTGATATCTCTACCTCATATAAACCCCTACATTATATGACGACAATTCTCTATACCGTAATATTCAGTACTCACTGCTAGCTAATAATTACTCTGATAAAATCTACCCGTAGTAAGACAGCTATGTAAAGCGACATGGTAACCTATACAAATAGGCTCATATCTTAACTCAACGCGTCCCATAAGGGCACTTTACTCTGACGGAGGTCACACATTTAATTTGACCTTCACCTTTAGTAGTTTCTCTGTGGCCAACCACATACATTCTTATTAGGTTTATTATCTTTTTAAACCTACCTTATTTTATTAAACCTATTTTGTATAAACATACGGTAGAAAGAGATTAGGGATCGAACAAAGGTTATGTGAATGTTTTGTTCTCCTTAACGAATCCGTACGTTAAGCCACAGGACTCTCCAACAAGCTACCAAAATATAAAGTATTTGTTTATCCTTTAAATACATCTTATAATACCTTCCCCGTCAATTTTTAAAGAAACTAGCCAAATGCAAGGGAAATATTATTGTGGACTAATTCTTATACGCCCTCTAAATATTCTTTAACTCTATAAGAATATGGCAATCCGACGTGATAAGAGCTAAATTTGCGTTCCGTGCGGTGTGTAAGTAGCCGGTGGTCTATGGAGGGAGGAAAGGGGGACCGAGGGCAGCGCATGTATAGCCTCTATGCGGATGTCTATGGGCGTCGGTAGTCATGAAAATGGCACCAATTTCTCGTTTGCCCCCTTGGGCTATAAGAAAATGACACTAAAATGCTATAGTACAGACGGCTTAGAGTGCTCTCCGAGAAATAGGAGTGTGATACTCTCAACTTTCCGACTTTAGGCTATTATTAGAAATTTTCAAAAACTCAATAGTAGTAAAGTATTATGTATAAATAGTATTTAACTCGGGAGTCCAACTCTAGAACTCATGGTCTGTGGTTAAATATGCTAAACACACCACGAAACAGATAGGAATGACGATAATAGTTATCCACAGAATATTATTATTTTGGTGAATGGAAACACTATCCTAATCTTCTAACCCTTTGAAGATTAATAATAGTGTTTCGTTACTGCATAAATTATGTTCTAAGAAACCCACTCGAGAAGATTATATCTTCCGCTCTATAGTTTATATTCATTACTTATCCTGAGGCAGAAATTTTAATACAACCCTTACCGTACCGCAAACATTCAACACCTTATAGGATTAGTTTGTTGAAATTCATTTTCGCTTTTGCGGCGCTTTTGTCTTGTAACGTAATGTAGAGACACCACACAGGTGTGTAGCGTTGGTACATTTAATTATACTTCGCGCTGTTATCATGAGTCAAAAAAGGTTACAGAACTCGAGTACCTCAATTAATTATAGCAGGCCGCTAAAATTAATTCAGTTATGTACAACAGTTATGTTTTTGTTGGTGATTAGTCACGAAAAGGCTAATAATAATCTTATACATTAAATTCTCGTGTCACAATGTTCGTTCCCGTACTCCTGCGAAACGGCTTGACCGATTCTCATGATATTTTGTGAGCATATTGAGTAGGTCTGAGAACAGGCCAACATCTATTTTTCATCCCGATAGTCTCGCGGTATGGAAAGTTACGCGGGTGAAACCGCGGGGCGCAGCTAGTTATAGTGTAAATAAAACTGCGGCCAGACAGACGAACAAGACGATTTCCTTATTTACTACGGAATCCTAAAAATAGTGTACGACAGTAGCACAGTTGACTTTTATCATCGACGTTTCCTCGCCGCCGCACTCACATAAAAATGTAATTGAGCCACACGTCACGCCAAGTGCACATTTGCATTGTTCTCTACATAGAGTCCTATTAACGTTGTACGCTTGTACACTCTATGTTCGAGCTCTGAACTCTGTGAATATGCAATTTAACTTGCACACTGTGTTTTTTACAAACTACTGCTTAATGAGTCTTTTGTTTGAAAAGGTTCTTACAAAAATTGTTCATGCAATATAAATAAATGTGTGTCATTGTAAGAAGTTTTTCTGTATTGCAGAAATTGGAACATACGGCACTCGCTAGCATGATATCATCGCAAAGCAACACGTATTCACTATAAAGGAAAGAATACAATCAACAGTCGTAATATACGTAAATGCAATTTATATGCAAATTATTCAAAGATCTAACTCGTATCTGCTCAAGGCCTGTAGAATTATATAAATTTGTAGAATAACTTGAACGGGTGAGAGGAAAAGTAGATAAAAAAAAATATAATATCGGTGAACATATCCCGCATGTGCATTGCTGTTGATTTCTTTGGGATTGTATTCCAAAATCCTTGCATGGTAACGATGGAACCACCTAGGAAGTATAATATCTTGTCGAACAGAAAATTAATATCGAAAATCGAATTTGACGAACGTCGATAGACATTATTAACACGAGGTAATTCCCAGAGTCGCTTGACCAATTTTCGAAAACCCATGGATATCTTGAGCTGCTCCTTTCTCCTCCTACCTCCATGAGCAATCGGCGGTGTAAGTAACATACCGCACGAAACACGACAGCACAGCTGTCACTTTACGCCGGTCTCGTGTAAACGAGAGGTGCAGAGTGGCACTATCTCTTACTAAATCTCTCCTCAAGTTAGCTCACTGTACTCCCTAACAGTGCAATAAACAGTAAAAAATAGTGTAAGGCGGCAAACAAGCAATCGAAGTCTTTCGTTAACTACCGTCATCCACAGACATCATAATTTTTTTTTTTTTTTTTATGATATAGGAGGGCAAACGAGCAGCCGGAGTCATTTTCATGGCTACCGACGCCCACAAACATCCGCATAGAGGCTAATACAGATGCGCTGCCCTCCTTTCTTCTCCCACCTCCATGGGCCACAGGCTACTTACACACCGCACGAAACGCGACAGCACAGCTGTCACTTTACGCCAGTCTCGTGTAAGCGAGAGGTACCTCCCCGGTCGTGCCGACCCAATTCGACTCCATGCAAGCATGCAGTATGGCACTACCTCTTACCAAAATTGTTATCTATACATAAATGTTTCTCGGCATCCTATTAACCCGCCAATGGGTCACCGGAAAATCACAAGATGCATAAAAACAAATAAACAAAATACGTGGTCTCACAGTTCGCATCCTAGGGAACCTTCAAGCTTTACCTCTTACCAAGCAATATATGAAAGTAATTAAGAGCGTTTACGCCTCCCAACGCAATTTGCCTTGAAAACAGCACTTTTTAAACACCTTAAAAACATGAACCACTTATCTTACATTATATTTTACATACTAATGATTGTAGGACATTTTCTTGTCTAAATAGTTAGTAGAAAAAATATTTCAATTAATTTAGTATGTACGTATTCTATCAAGATTATTTATTAGAGGTTTGTTAATTTCCTTTTTAGCGTCAGTTTCGAAGCTCAAAATATCATAAAAGTACTGAAATATATAATTAAAAAAAAAATAATAACCACTTGATAAGATCCTTGAGAGAATAGTTAGTAGAAAAAAAAATTTTTGGTATCTTATCTATGAGAAATTAAAATTCAAAAAATGTGAAATTTTGTCAAACTTTAAATGTATTTTTCGACAATATACCTTATTTAATTTAATATAATAATAGCTTACCAATAAACTAGAGCATATTCTTTACAATCATGCATTTACAGTTTTGATTATTGTATAGTAATTAATTTTCTGTAAATTTTTTAAAACGTCTCTAAAACGCTGGTCGCAAACGAAATCAATTCAGCACGTGGATCATAGTGGGTTAATTTGACTATAGAATATACTAACATTGTATATATGCTACTCACACGGCGATCCGTATGTGTGGGTTTGAATTACCCATGAATTACATAAAACCACGTGCGCAAGGTGTAAACGCTCTTAAATAAAGAAATGATTATGAAAATAAAAATTATTCACAGGATATTAATATTATTTTCGAAATAACTCTTAAAAGATAAGGAATAGTTTTCCTCTACTGCAGGGTTTCTTAAACTTCCTGCAGTCTTGGACCCCTTTCCAGAGTTTAAAAGCTCTGCGGACCCTGTCAAAGAATATTTTAGAAAAAGAAAGCAAACCTTATTTATGTAATATGCATTATATTAGAAATCTCTGTAACTTCACAAGAATGTTAAGGCTTAACTGAGCTACCGCGGACCCCCGATACATATGTCGTAAGAAACCCTGCTCCACAGCCTATGTTCATTGCTATCTTGAGACATATCTTGCGGCAGCCCTCACAGTACCGCGAACTTTAACCCTTTGATTAGTTGTTGCTTCGTTGATTTTCATTTCGTCTTTGAGGAGACTTTATCGTGTAATGTATTGTAAGGAGCAAGCCAGTAGTTGTAGGCTTTAGGTGATCAACGATGCGCATAGACATCCTCATCGTACTGACTGAAGACGGCATGTATTTTCTAAATAAACACTCCTATTAGGTTATTTTAAAGTTTTTTTGGAAGAGCAACGCGCCTTTTTGTTTATTTTATAGCAGGGGGCAAACGAGCCATCGGAGCCTTTTGATGACTACCCACGCTCATAGACATTCGCATTACGCAGATGCGTTGCCCTCCTATCACCCCCCCCCCCCTCAATGGACCACCGGCTACTCACAAACCGCACCGACGCCCATAGACATCCGCATAGATGTTGGTGCATGGCCCACTGACTACGTACTAACCGCATGAAACGCGACAGCGACGCTGTCACTATACACCGGTATCAAGTGAGCGAGAGGTACTTCCCCGGTCGTGCCGGCCCAATCCCGTTGCATAGGAGGATGTAGTGTCATGCACCATGCATGGCACTACCTCCACCTATTCAGCATGGCACTACCTCTTCCTAAAATGCCTACTTCATAATCCTCTCTACCTCTCGCTTACCTGAGCCAAGCGTCAAGTGACAGCTGTGCGTTTCATGCGGTTTGTGAATAGCCGGTGGGTCATGGAGGGTGGAGAAGGAAGGAGGGCAACGCATCTGCATAACATCTATGCGGATGTCTATGGGCGTCGGTAGACATGAAAATGTCTCCGACTGCTCGTTTTCTCTCTTATATTATACAAAATAATAATAAGATAACAAACATTTCTAATATTCTAATCCTTAGAATATTAGGAATATTATTTCGTAGCTGCTTTCGTAGCAGTTTGCTCTACGAAGTCCACTTCATCCAATTAAATCTTAGGCTCTATAGTTTATAATATAACGTATCTTGAAACAAAAAAAAATATACAACCCTTATCACACCGCAAACATTCAATATCTGATAGGATTAGTTATTGCTTCGTTGAATTTCATTTTACTTGCGGCGCTTTTATCTTGTAACGTAATGTAGAGGCAACGACATCACTCCACGCGTTGTAGCGTTTACTACAAATAAGGCCGACCTTTGCTCGGTATTTATTTACATACGGATTACTTAATGAAAGTTGAATAAAAAAAAGACAAAAATAAAAAAAACGAAAAAAAAATGACTGTGGATTCGATTCTTGTACCTTCGCGTCGGTGTCTATTACCCTCTCAATCGACAATTGTTGACAACTTGAAGATGACGGCGAAAATTACCTGCGTATTCTAAAGATATTTTGCAGTTTTTTTATTGCTTGAAAACATCGAAAAAAAACATTTTCCAAAAAAAAACCTAGATAGATCGATTTATTGCCCCCGAAAACCCATTTCAATATAAATTTTATAAAAATCTTTGGATAATAAACCAACTACGTTGACAGTTTTCCTTACTTAGATGTTTTAAATATAAGTTTGAGGCATTTCTATTGAGTCCTTGTGCATTCTTGTCCTAATCAGCTGCAATATCGTGTGAGAACCGTGTAACTATCGCTATTTACCACTAAAAGTTCCAGTTATGTATGTTATACAATATATTTCTATGGCCAAACGATCAGTCAGAGCCTACCGGTGACTAGTGTCTTACATAAATATCCCATAAGCAAGTGTTGACTTCTTTCTTCTCTTCCTACATCTCGGTCATTTAAAACCCACGATTTGCACGAAACGCTATAGCACAAATCTATCACTGATGTATCATGGGAAAGAAAAAAATAAAAAGGTGTCAAAGAAATGTCCAAAGGTAGAGCTGAATTAATTTTACCGGTCCAGTAAACAAAGGAAACAGAACGTCATGTCTACATGTTAGTAAGAGGTAGTGCCACACTGCATGCTTGCATGCAGTCGAATTGGGCCGGCACGACCGGGGAGGTACCTCTCGCTTACACGAGACCGGCGTAAAGTGACAGCTGTGCTGTCGCGTTTCGTGCGGTGTGTAAGTAGCCGGTGGCCCATGGAGGTGGGAGGAGAAAGGAAGGCAGAGAATCCGTATAGCCTCTATGCGGATGTTTGTGGGCGTAGGTAGTCATGAAAATGGCTCCGACTGCTCGTTTGCCCTCCTATACCATAAAAAAAAAAAAAAAAAAAACATGACAATTATGCGTCTGCACGTGTTCGTAGTCAAAATAATTCAACTGTTCGTTGTCCACTTTATACTATAAAAGAAATGATGTCCGATTTTTATCTTCGACGTTTCCTGGCCGCTGCGCTCACATAAAATGTAATTGCGCCGCACATCAGGCCAAGTGCACATTTGCATTGTTCTCTACATAGAGTCCTATTAAAGTTGTACGCTTGTACACTCTATGTTAGAGCTCTGAACTCTGTGAATATGCATTTGTGCTACACACTTTGTTTATTACAAACTACTGCATATTAACCTAAGAAAAAGTGTATGCAATACAAATAAGTGCTTGGTTTCTCTATTGGGCCTCACGAATTGCAACTTCACTATTCGAGGTGAGAAAGAAAACATGGCAACACGTCTATATTACAAATATGTTTGTTTTTTCATTGCTAGTTATCTAATATCTACTGCATGTATTCCCTTCTATATTAGAAAAATACTGTGTGTCATTAGCATATTTGCCTAAGCATTACATAATGTATACACAAATTTAAATATTTCAAAGAAAATTTCATTGTACATGTACTGTGTTTACATAATTATATCAAATATTTTTTTCATGCCGCAAAAAATTAAAAAAATACGCACGAAATCAAGAGGGGTAAAAAGACGTAGATTTAATAAACTCGTAGCAGGGCTACGGCGTAGCCGTGCTACGAATTTTGTCGAGAAAATGTAGCCACATTTATTCACAATGACCAAACGCCTGTGGCCATAATTTTAAAATTACGTTCGCTGTGGGCGGAACTAAGGCTCTTTACAGATGGCACGTGGCGCCGCTACAGCCGTTGCTGTCGCCGCAGCGGCGCGACGCCTTGTGTGTCGAGGCTAAACGTTTTTACATGTACTAAAAAAAGGTTGAGAATTTATTTATGGTTGAAGAAGCTTTTATATAAACGAAGTTTTTGTGAGCTTGTACTTTATTATCATCGCATATCTCTCAATATTATTATAATTAGGTAAAGTTTCCAACTTTCATTGTTTATTGGAGGTAATCTTCGGAAACTTTGAACCGGACATGAAAATCCTTTCATTAACAGAAAAAATAAATACAGTTTACAGAAACAAAGTACATTTTATTACTAGCTGTGCCCTGTGGATTCACTTGCAAAAGACACCGGCAGAACCAGTTATTTATTTTGAGAAATTAACACGCAACGAAATTGTTGAATAATTTGAATGTCTTATAAATATTAAATATTATTATATTTGTTAAGGGTTTGGCCCTTACACAAACTACTATTATATCCCTATATCCAATCCACTCAGCCATTCATCATCAGCGACAGTCAACCACCTTAAAACAAGATAAGAGCACCTGGACTATAATTAATATAACACAGTACATAATTCTCAACCACACTCCCAGACTACAATAAAGACCACCAGTGCAGTTTTACCCGAATTTGCGCAAGAATTATTGGCGTACGTGATCGAAACCGCTGACTTTGCTGACACGAAGTCATCGAGGTCCGTGAGAAACAAGGAGACTCCAGTTTGGCACCAACTTAGTCCAAGCATAGTTATTAAAATATTAATTGTAATTTAATTAAGGCAATACAATAAAAATCTATTGTAATCTTTTATTATAATAAATCTGTAAGGAAAATTGTTTTTTTTAAGACCTCTGGCTGCAACCACCATAATTTATTCTTGCCTTTTGCATACATAAATTGTTTACCTTAGCTACGATAACAGAACATGTTATACGATATTTAGTTTTTAATTACAAAAAAGTTTCACTTAGATCGAATCGAAATTCGATCTAGGTGAAACTTAGGTAAAGATTGATATCGTCGCGGGATTGCTAATATTGATAATTTGTTGAAAACTAATACTGAATATTTGAGATATTAGTGAATTAGTTACAGATATGACAGAATTAGACATAAATGTGTTTATGTCAATTTAAGTTATCGTTAAACCACCAAATCACCAGCCTGTTAATATGAACGTTTTAAAATTTACCTTAGATTTTGATGTTTTTGGACGTGGATGGTGAGGTGATTGCGGTGCAAGTAAATACTGAATATCCCTTAGAGTATTGGACAGCAATGTTTTCATACGGTTTGTGTGTTTTCGGTAAACCGACCGGAGGCAAGGACGGAAGAAGCACATCTTTTGTGTAAATTTCAATGTGTTCGTAGCAAGATGATTGTTTCGGACTCATCAGCAATTGGATACCCACTAAACTTTGTGGCTACTGTTCTTTGCCCCTAAATTCTTAAGCAACCGCTGCCTTACGAATTTACCCTTCGAAATCGGGTAAAATATACCGCGACAAGTTAATGCAAATGCTTCAGTCAAATAGACATCGGCGCGTTCACTCCCGCGTATCAAATATTCGCATATTCCTCCGTATTTCTATTTTCCCCGCCTCCTCCCACGTGGGTTTATTCTATAAAGGAGCATTTCTGGATAGAAACACAATTTCTCCCGAATCATGTTATGACGACACTGATATGACGTTGATTTCCGATGGGTTTCGATTTTACTAACCGCAATAAAAGCTTTCTGAGGATTTATTTATGTGTGTTATTGTTTTTATTTTACGTGTACACATCAAGCATTATTCGATAGATTTAGTTATCGGTTTACATCTTCTCGATTTCCTATATTATGCACAAACGCATTGTATCTCTATATTATATTTGATTAAGATGTATAGAAATCATTTATACACGCGGTACTCTAATAGGATTATATTACTGTCTGCCTGCCTGTCTGTCCGTCTGGTTTTTATATACTACGAGCTGGGCTTCGCAGTTTCATCCGAGAATGTTTCTATCCCATGGAAAAATCGAGATGAAAAATGAGAATCGTCTCAGACCTGCCCGATATGCACACAAAATTTCATGAGAAATTGGCCTAGCCCTTTCGTAGGAGAATGGTAACCAACATTGTGACACTAGAATTTTATATATAGAGACTATCTTCCGCCCGCAGCTTCGGACTTCAAAAACCGCTTCGGAGTTTGGACTTCAAAAATAGAGTTATACATATAAAACTTCCTCTTGAATCACTCAGTCTATTAGAAAACCCCATCAAAATCTGTTACGTAATATTAAAATTCTAAGCATACAGACACACAAGTGGCGCAAAGCGACTTTGTTTTATACTATGTAGTGAAGATCCAAACCGGGTTTCATAATCTTAATGATAAAATGCTCGTAATCTCGATATTTGCGAGACTGGCAACTTTAAAACCCGGAGAATCCCGATTTGCGTGTTTTTACATTAAATTCATTTCAGGTATCCTCGGAGTTGTACGGAACCGAATATTTACGAATAATCTATCCCACGAATTCATTGGGGAGTATTCGTAATCCCCGATCGTTCGGGGCTGAAAAATTACGTGGGATTCTCGAATCATCATCAAAATGATAATAATGTCGTCCTGGCGATCTCGGCTACTGCGGCCGTCTATATAGACGAGCGATCTGCGCATTACATATTATAGTAGACAAGTGTGCGCGCAGGCAAAATTGCACTCTCTATTCCCTTATTCTCCTATTCCGATGGGACTGCAGCCCGACACGACCGGACAGAAATCAGGCGCAGTACCGATGGCTAAGGTTCTGCAAAGTACGGGGGTGTAACACCGCGTATTTCTTGACCCGGGACTGTTGTTAGAAACTAAAAAATCCGAACGCTTTGTGATTCGGCTTGTATGTTGATTCGAACCCGAGACCTCATATCAGTTAAACATACTTATTACTAGCTCACAAGGCAGTCAAACTTTACTGTTATAAAACTAATATACCTCTTTATAAAAGGACAATCCTGATATCGCGTCACTGACACCCCTAGTAACGACCTCCTACAAGTCCCTTATGATTAAGGCCATTGTACTACCCGATACACTTTCACTAGGTGTAGGGTCTGTAAACAAACACGTCCCGACCCCGGCGGCCTCCGACACAATTAGTGCGGGCTATTGTGTCGCTAATGAACAACACCTCGACCTCCGAGCGAACGACATCTGAGACGCTCGACGCCCACGCTAAGGCTTTACTAGCAACGCCCTGCGGTTTCACTCGTGACAGAAGGAATTACATTAAAAAAATAGTCGTTATATATATATTGTTACTCTTGTATATGAGATACAACTTAAGTTTCACCAAAGAAAGTAACAAGTAGAAGGGAGGAAGAACGTCAATTTATCCGCAAAAAAACTCTACAAGGCCATTGACTAAACGTAACGTTAAATTGATTAAAATTTTTGAAAAGTTAATTAGAAGTTAAAATGTAATATTTACTCATTGCATTGCTCAAAGTAACAGTAACACCAGTCCGTGCCAAGCGACTACCAGGCACACAGCGTACCGAGGATTTGATCGAACAAATGCCTGCAGCTGAATTTCATGAAATCCGATTACGCCGAGCAGAAATTCGAAATTCTAATGTCAACATTCGACCCATCACCACGCGCTTCAACCTGAATTTCGATCCACGCACATTATTTTCGTGAAACCAGTGCATTGACCTCTGGAAGGCCGACATCGTATCTGCTGAACCATTGGTATGTCGTATGTCTGTGTGTGGTGATAACTCACCATCACGTAACCCGACTGCACATTTGCCCGCTAGGCTATAAAAAGACGTGCACAAACTTCATTGTTCAAATATTTAGCGCGATTATCAATAACGTTATATTATAATAAATCACACATTGTAATAAATCTTAAACTGATTTTATCGCGGCTTATTCAAGTATTTTACAATCCTGCGATAAATTCCATTACAATAGTTTCATAACAATGTGCGATAATCACGAAAACTTAAGAAATCAATAACGTTATATAAAAAAAGTCATCTAAGATGACCATATTTACTTACCCAAAACAGCTAGATAGTAGAAGATAGTCACTACATTTATCCGTTTATTACCGTAACTATTTTCTTACTTATTCTAGAAAAAAATTCTTTCATAAATCATTGCGTCTTATTCTTGAAGAGAAAATGAACGTTCTGTGAGGCGGGCGAGGGTCCCGCTAATAACATGACACAATTAGAAGCGAAGTGGCGGCGACACATGGACGCTCCCGATATTACAAGTTCTGCAACTGGGACGAGAGAGCTTCCATTTACAGCGGAGAGCTTTCATTTATATCGGAGAGATTTCATTTATATCAGAGAGCTTTCATTTATACCAGGGAGCTTCCACTTATATCGGGATTAAGCGTTCATTCTTTACGGTTTATTTAAGTGTTTTATATTCCCTACGTTTCAGAAGATTTCCAGCAACCATTGTCACGAGTGGACTGGCAGATGTCTTGATTTCATAAATTATTAAAATTACCCGATAAAATTCGTTAAATAGTTTTAAGCTGCGTATCGACTATGCGCTCCGCCGCCACGCCAAGAGTGCGTTCCGCCGAACGCGCTCTAAATATTCGATTGGTATCAACTAAGCGCGCATGGCGCGCGTGGCAAGTGTTCCAGTGTTCGGTCGTTCAACATACAGGCCAGTCGTGCACGAGCAGTGGCAGCATTATTCATAATGGGAGCGCAACAAACACAAAAAAATGCAAATGCTCCGTCTCAATTGGCGCGCGCGCCACGACTGATGCGTGGTAAAAAACCGACACCCGACGGAATGGACCGCTCCGCGTTCGGGCGCTCCACCGAACACAATGGTGCGCGTTCCAAAATGGTAACAATTTCGCGCGTTTGGAGCGCACGCCAATGTTCGCTCTCTTGGAGCGCATAGTCGATACGCAGCTTTATTACAATGTGTGACGTTCGCGTATGCCTACTTATGATATCATTACTATTATTAATCATGGAATTTAATATATAAAGATTGAAGCTTTACTAGGGTTCCGTAGCCAAATGGCAAAAACACGGAACTTTTATAGATTCGTCAACTCTGTCTGTCCGTCCGTCCGTTAATATTTCACAGAGGATTTTTCCGAAATTAATGGGCCTTCGTAGTTGAAATTTTGTAGGTTGCATTACATGAACCGCTATTCGGTTATATATATTCTAATATTGAATGAATAAATTAACAAATAAAGGGGGCACTCCACACATAGAACTGAATCTGAAATTTTTCTTTTTATATATGTGTGTATGTGAGGGATGTCTATGAATAGGTCTTGAAAAATTATATTAAGGTTAATTATTTTCGGCAAAATCAATTGTTTGAAAGATAGACGCTTCTAAAATGGAAAAATGAGTGTGTCTTCCTGTAACTTTTAAAATGAGCAAGTGAGAAATCTAAAAATATATATGCTATAGATCTCAATGAAAGCTTTCACCAAAAGTTAGTTTGAGTGAGACATCGTTATTAGTTTTTGAGAAATAATACATTTTCAAAAAAAGCAAATACAACTTTGTCGGTTATACAAACGCTATAAAGAACCAAGTTATTTTATTTTCTGGTAAAAATGTCGAGACAAGTGCCTCCTTACCCTTATACCTTTCGTTGGTACGGAACCCTCGGTTTGCGAGTGCGACTCGCACTTGGCCGGTTTTTTATTATTACACACTATCAAACTAGAGACTGTCTAGTGACTAGCAAGCTATATTTATTAATTGTACGAGGGCCAGAGTTTATTTGGACAAATGAAACCTGCAGCATCAAGCGTCGTTTACAATATTATAAATGTATTACATACTAGAGACTCGCCCCGGCTTCGCACGGGTGGACATTAATTATTTTTTAAGCTCTCTGAAAAAAAAATTGTTTTGTATGTATGTTTTTATTGGTTTTTTTTTTATTTTTTTATTTTGGATCTCCACCTCGTCGTGGTGAGGGGGCTTAGTAGCCGTGGCTTGGACAACCACGGTGAACCAAGAGGGTTCCCGGGTGGGGACGCGTCGGGTGGGCTTCGCTAGGGCCCGCTCTGGATGCGTCCATGGAGGACGGGTCGCGGGAAGAGAGGTGTCTCGATGTGTCGTTGCCGGGCACCCTATCTCCCGCGACCGAACGGGGGCGCGCCGTCCGATGCGTTGCGGTGAGGCCGCAGAGGAAGAGGAGATGCCGTGTGTCGTTACCGTCCTCCCTGTCTTCTGCGGCCGTTTAATGGTTGGTCCGCCGCCCAGCGGATGGGACCAGCCAATGCCGAAGGTCCTCCACCCGTCCCTCTGAATTAGCAGATGGCGGCGTGGATTCGGATAACCGGAGTGGTGTGCTCTGTTGGAGCATTGGGAGCAGGGGTTAGGATGGGAACCTAACCCCATTGCACGGTCCTAACGATGAGTTAGGGACTGTTCAAAGGCAGTCGGACAGTCCCTAAGGAGGAGGAGTCTGGCCTTTTCATCGAGGGCAGCCTGTCGCTAGAGGCGCCCTGTTGCTTTCAGATCCGGGGCCCTCCAATTATAGGCAGGGGTTTAGTCGGTAGGGGCAACCCGACACTGTTCCCGGTTGAGCCACCCGGCTCCTGGGTAGCGTGCGTAAAGGCATTCCCCTGCGAAAACAAAAAAAAAAAAAGGTTTTTTATTGGTGTTACATTTCTTTGTTTCGTACCTGCTTAACTCTTTTATTTTTGTTTTCAATTTTTAATTTTAAAGACTTTACTTAATGCTTCACTAAACACTATGTTTGCAGTAGTATTTGTAGATGGCATTAAAGCATATCCTACTCGAGAAAGTGCAACATATAATTGGCCATGAGAAAAGCACTCTTTTCTGAGATCGATGCCTACCATTGAAAAAGTTTCACCCTGGGATTTATTTATTGTAAGGGCAAACGATACCTTGACGGGAAACTGTAATCTTTTAAAGGAAATAGGCAAATATGTCGGTATCATCGGGATCCGCGGAATGTGAGCGAGCTGTCCAGCCGCCGGGCCGGTGATGATGGTCCCTACAACCACATCGGCTCGCAATTCTTTTATCAAAAGTCTTGTCCCATTGCACATATTAGGAGGGCTTAAATTTCTTAATAGCATAATGGGCGTACCTACTTTTAATTTCAGTTCGTAGGGTGGTAAGCCGGCAGGATTGAGTGAGTTTAAAAATTCTTGTGGATAGTGTACTGTATCTTCTTCTGTATCGTGATTTAAAACACTTAAAATCACCGGGTACTTTTTCAATAATCATTTTGTAAATTTATGTATGGCAGTTTTTTTCGTCGACTTACTCCACAATTTTCACTGCCACGAAAAATCCTATCTATTTCCCGGGATAAAATATAGCCTATACGGATTCGGGAGAATCCCTCTAAGTAATGGTAAAAGAAATTTTGAAATCGGTCCAGTAGTTTTTGAGCCTATTCAATACAAACATACAAAAATACAAAGGTTTCCT
>LUGF01053610.1:123981-142258 GCA_001625245.1 Calycopis cecrops
TGGGTGCGGGCGGGGCCATCGCCCGCGGCACAGTCGCGGTGAGTAGATTCATTCCGCTGGTCTCGCTGCGCAGCGAGGCGTCGTTGATGGTACGATTTAAAGATGCGCCTCGCGACGCGCGAGGCGTTTCAAAGCCGCGTCGCGTCTCGGTGTGAGTTGACCCTAAGCTGCGGCCGTGTAACGTGACGTCAGAGATACTTAGAGATACAATTCTGGTCTCATTCGTTTATTACTACTTAGATTTACGCCTACTTTATTAGACTATATTTTATAAGTTTTACAATATATATAAAAAATGTCTGGTGTTTGTGGTGGAGATTGAAATGGTTGGATAATTATTATTATGAATCGAAAATATCATAAAAAAGTTATTTTATTTCGTATGAGAATTAAAAATTAAGTCAATTTTATAGGTATATATTCGGCGAAACGGTTTGAAAAAAGGTAGTAGTGCTCTAAGTGCTTCTCTTGGTTCATCTTGGCGGGAACACTACCGTGCCCCCAGACTAAACCTCATGAGTAGAGACGTACCGTAAGGCGTATAGTTAGAGCTACATGCATGCATGTAGCCGAATTGGGCCGGCACGAGGGAGGTACCTCTCGCTTACACAAAACCGGCGTAATGAGACAGCTATGCTGTCGCGTTTTGTGTGGTAAGTAGCCGGTAGCCCGGTGGCGGTATGGAGGTGGGAGGAAAAATGAGGATAAAGGAAGGAGAGCAAAATATAGGGCGCGCGCGGGGGCTTATATCATAAAAAAACTGTTTTTTTGTGTTTGTGAATAGCTAAAGGTGGTGGGAATGGATAAGAGCTGTGCGAATGTTAATGAAAGTCGTAGAAAATTACTTCGATTGCTTGTTTGACCCGCTCTTTTATAAAAAAAAACCTTAGACAGCAGCAGCTGATGGTCCACCGTAACCTCAATATTTCCGAGAACATGACGTCACCGGCGTACGCCTCGCCGCGTGTTTGCGTTCGCGTGCGCGGACAGGATTTCACAGCAGCAACAAGCCCAGACCACATTACCGACGCCGGATTCGCTCCTTTACTATTGCGAAGTTACTAGTTTCTTTAATTTACTAGCTGCATCGAAAAACTTTCTGATTAAAGAGTGATCTAAAATAATAACTATTTATATTAGTTATTCAAAAGCAGCAAAACGTGTTGAAATATGTCTCGAATCTAGATAAAAACAAGTTATAATTGCTTTAAAAGACCATCATATAGAACTTCTACGAAATAGTTACTTCTACTTCTTTCTAATAGTTCTACATTAACTAGTGTTCAACTTTGCGAGTTCTAGTGACTACATCATTATTATAAAAATCATATTAGAGATTATTATTTCTATATTTCAATGGCCCTATTATAAACGCATCCAATTTCAGACAGCTACAGTACACAAAATACAGAGTGCTCTCTATTTTGATCGATGGGCGACCAACACCGATATAGTTCTACTGGCTTATTACATTCGCTATTTCATATTTTGTGGCAGAACTTATGCTACTAATATTATAAATGCGAAAGTTTGTATGTTGGTTTGTTTTTTTGTTTGTTACTCCTTCACCCAAAAACCGATTTTTATGAAATTTGGCACACACGTAGAGAGTAATTTGGATAACACATAGGATAGTTTTATCCCGAAAAACGTTCCTATGGGTTACCATGGGATAATTTTCCACGGAATTGAAATCTACGCGGGTGAATCCGCGGGTCACAACTAGTAAATAATAAGCCCCAGTAATTTGTAATGTAGAAAAGTTCCATGGAAATACTAGGAAAAAACTCATCGCTACAAAATCGCTCGCGCTCCGCTCTCCGCCAACATAGTAAAGGCCTTATTTAAGAATTATTTGAGAAACATGAAATACGTAGAGTGTAAGAGCCTGTGACGGCCAGTCATTCCTCATATTATACAACCTGAAAGTTTCCGAGCGTGCCTTCCTATTAGGTAAGATCGATGGACTACCACTGAGTTGGAATCATGGTAGCTTCAGCAGGAGTATTTGATTGGTCTGGATTGATACTTTATAATCTATGACAGCGATGATGAGATGGCACTACTTCATACATACATTGAAGTAATGCCATGTTGCTTTGCAGCTGAATTAGACCAGCACCACTGAACTGTAGCTTACATGATACCGTCGTAAAGTGACAGCTATACTGTCGCGATTGGAGGGGTTTGTGAGATTCCGTTGACCCATTGGAGTGGAAAAGGATCCGTAGGCAATGAATCTGCGTAACATGTGGATATTCATACGGAATATGTGGATAATCATGTGGATGGACCATGGGACCCTGGGAGTCGTGTCCGTAGCTGTCTAAAAGGTCCGACTGCTCGTTTGCCGTCAATATTTAAAAAAATAATATGATCGTTAAAAGTAGATGGAAATCGTAACAATAAGTCATCATCAGTTTTTATCAGTTCACTGCTAGGCATTAGTCTCGTTTAATGAATGCATAGATGACCGATCCAGATATACACTACTAGGAATATTGTACTTATTATATCATATTTTTAGTTGTATGTAGATATTACACCTTAGGATAATGTTGACTTATATATCTAACATAATAAATACCTAAGGGTAACTATGTATATTGAAATGTGTTACGGCATAAATGTATTAAATTTCTATTCTAATATATTATTGAATCCTTTATTTAAACCAAATCCGTCCCGATTTTACACAAAAGCATAACAGCACGTATAATTTGCGAAGGATTTTCCGACCTTTATCATGTTACATCCAATAAAGAAACGCTTTTATTAAATGAGAACTGTCTGATAGTGACGGGCCCTAAGGTCGGTAGTTTGCAAATACTTGTGTTATTCTGACATGAGACATCTATATACACGAGGGAACCAAGTTGCAAAACTACTGTGACTACTTTATTTGGACAGATGAAATGTGTAGAAAATCGTTCATTTCCGCCTTTTTTCCCAAAGTTAGAAAGGAGTATTTGGAAAACAGCCGTTGATTGAAGTATTTTCATTAAAACCTCAAACCTTGGTAAGTTCTAAAGTTTTGATAAAGAGAAATTTAAAAAAACCAAATTTTAGCATTTCACTATTGTTTAATTTAAATTTTGCATGTTTTCCACAGTAGCAAAAAACTATTACACAAAGACACAAACATGTCATCAATTTCAATTATGAATGCTTTTGTTTCAGATTGGAAGTTTCACTGTACTAATTTAGAAGCGGCGGCGCTCCCTCCCGAAGATGCTGCCACCTTGACGTGGGGGCCTTGCATGTCTCTGTGATCCCCAAGGCAATGGCGGACTACTAAACCTGACAGGCTTGGAGAGACCAGACTAAGAACAGCTTGGCTGAGAAGCCCTTCACCCGTCCCTCTGGACCAGCAGACGGCGGCGTGCACGATGCCAGCCGTTGGGGGGATCCTGTTGCTTGCACATCCTGGATCCTCCAATTAGAGCGTCTTCTGAACAACTAAAGGGGTGCCTTTTTTAGTCAGCCAGGGATTTAGTTGGTATTACACTAAGTGTCGCGTCCGACGTAGGCTTAGGGACACCGGGACCCCTTGGCATCATACGTAAATGTATTTCCCTGTATCAACAAGAAAGTGCCTGAGCTTCAATATTTGACAATCATTATTCGTATTAATGTCATAAGCCTTATCTTAATACACCCAGCGTCACCGCGTCATTAACGCGAATCTAAAGTAAGCGCATTTGTGTAATTGAGTCGGGTAAATTTCAAGCTAATGTCTTATAATTTGGACAACGTAACTATTTTTTCATCACATCTATTCGAAAAGAGGCAGTTTGATCCTCGTAAACAGGGAGCAAAATAGCTCTTTGATCCCTAGGGACGGAAAGTGATTAGAATTTGGAACGTGGATAAAATCGTGTGTCAAAGCCCTAATGACCAGATAAGAAATTAATTACTATCCGGCCACACGGGTGTCATGGAGTCATGACGTCAAGGTGACCTTGATGTCATGAGGCCATGACACCCGTGTAGCCACACCATTTCGAACATTGTATGAACAAATCGCTGGCATTATGGCAAAATAATACTTATGTCTTCGTTGGCGAAATAAAAAAAAACGCGGAAAATGATTTTTTTTTATGGTACAGGGGGGCAAACGAGCAGTCGGAGCCATTTGTTATGACTACCGACGCCCATAGACATCTGCATAGAAGACAGCCTCTACACAAATGCGCTGTCCTCCTTCTCCTCCCACCCCCATGGGCCACCGGCTACTTACACACCGCACGAAACGCGACAGCACAGCTGTCACTTTACGCCAGTCTCGTGTAAGCGAAAGGTACCTCCTCGGTCGTGTCGGCCCAATTCGGCTGCATGCAAGCATGCAGTGTGGCACTACCTCTTATTAAAATGATTAGTTGCAGTACTCATTTTCTCATAGAGGGCGATGAAAAGTAGAGTGTTCACCTCGGGAGCAACGCTATTTTTGAAGCTCGAGTACTTTGAATCCCTCGCTGTGCTCAGGATTCTACTCTAGAATCCTTCGCTCTGCTCTGGATTAAAAAAACACTCTCGCCTGAAAAATAGTGTTTTGATCCCTAGGTTAACAATCTACTATTTTATAGTATAAAGAGTCTAGTAAGAAGTACCTCTCGCTTACACAAGACGTGCGTTATATTACAGCAGTACTGTCGTGATTGTAAGTAGCCGGTGACCCATGAAGGTGGCAGGATAAAGGAGGACCGCGCATCTGTGTAGCCTCTATGCGGATGTCTATGGGCGTCGGAAGTCATGGAAAGAGCTCCGCTGCTCGTTTGCCCCCATATGTTATAAGAAAAAAAAAAAGCAAACTAACAGTCGAAGTCATATTCATGACCACCGATGCCCATAGACATCCGCATAGTGATTATACAGATGCGTTGTCCTCCTTCCTCCTCCACCCTCTTTTGGCCACCGGCTACTTAGACGCCGCACGAAACGCGAGAGCACAGCTGTCAATTGACGCCAGTATCGTGAACTAGTTCGTTATTATCTACTGTAGTTCTTTTAATTGCTCCAATCACCAATATTTTTATAACTGATTTAGAAAAAAAAGAGGCAAAAACCACTACTAAGATATGATGGAAATTTGTGCAAAATTTTTTTCATACCCTAGTGTTTATTGCGATAACATAAAAATTACCTCTCCCGAAAAAAATCAATATCTTTTACGTGGGAGTTACCGCGTGTCGCTGTTATCCTATTACTATATCTCTACTTATATATACAGAGGACATATTTTTTGGATTGTATTGAATAGGCTCCAAAAGTACTAGGAAGATTTTAACAATACTTTCACTTAAACAAAGCTACTAGCAGGAAGTAACATAGGTTACTACGATTGAACAATTATAATTTTTTGATCTAATCTAATTTAGGAAGAGGTAGTGCCACCTTGCGTGTTTGCATGCAACCGAATTGGGCCGTCACGACCGGGGAGGTACCTCTCGCTTACACGAGGCCGGCGTAAAGTAACAGCTGTTCTGTCGCATTTCGTGCGGTGTGTAAGTAGCCAGTGGCCCAATGAGGTGGGCGGAGATAGGAGGGCAGCGCATCTGTGTAGCCTACACATTAGAATTGTATTACTTACTTAATTTTGTTCTGTTGTGGTTTTGACTGTGACGCAGGTAAAACAGCGCGACATTGCTAGATTATTATATTTTCTATACATAATATAATAATGCTAATAGGTCGATACTCTGTACATAAAAGATATTTGAAAAAAATGGTTTAGGGTTTTCAAAAATTGATCAGAGAATACGTTACAAGAATTTTTCCAGGTTTTGTCTGTTTAACTGTTCATTTTCACACACATCACGCGTAAACGACTGAACCGATTTTGATGCACCAATCTGTAGATAAAACTACCGATCAGGTTACATAGGCTAAAGAATATTTATAGATGACTAAAATAATATAATTATATATAATGGAATAAATGAATGTTTGTCTGTATGTTCTTTATAGAATCGTAAACTATACATTTGATCATGTGATGATCTTTAGCAAAGTTGTTGTGCATGAGCCCACGAAGGTTTCTGAGTTCAACAGATGGTGACACGCGTAGCAACCCACGCAGGGTACATCTAGTATTCTATAAAAAATCCTTACTGACGAAAGCCGACTTCCACGCGGGCGGAGCCAGGGGCACAGCTTGTTATTAATAACTGAATAAAGAAAGAAAACAACAATAAACGTGTGACACGCGTCTCGTATATGCTTCATATTAAATAACTCTGTCTCCATATTTAATATACCCGTGAAAGTATGTGGAGAGAGCGTCAACGGCCCAAACTATCCGCCTTATTGTACGCGGCCGTAATATAAGAACAATCTTGCAGTACGGTTGGGAAATATGGCGCGAGACTAATATTGTGAAAAATTAACCGTCGTGGTGCAGTGTAAATATTAGTAGTGGTCTGTCTTTTAAGTTGTGTTTACATGATATTAAAACGAGAACTCTAATACAAAGTTTAATAATTTTTATATTTTATATTAGTCTTAGATTATATAAAAGTACCTAGTAGTTATATATTATACATATATACTGTAGTATAGAGGAAACTCCATATTCATATCAAATGAAACGTCTACGTTTGATATGTTTTTCAATAAAAACATTAGTTTAAATTTGAATGAAAGAACGAGGATTTTCCTTCTTGACAGCACAAAAGATTATTCTATAGGATCTTTTGAAAGACTACGTAACAGAATGGAAGTATATCGAATATGTAGCTAGGAATATATTTTATTGTAAAGACAAATGTATTTTATATAAGATGACTCCGAAATAAATATTAATAACATTTGTGTGTGTTTATATTTGTTAGCATTTCACCCTGCTGGGATAGAATAGTTAGGCAGTGATAGTCTAGGGTATTTTAGGTTTTTTTTAGGTAATATAGCTCCAGAAGTGAACCACGCCTCCATGAATAATCTACAGCAGCATAGCATTATTACAATACCTAGGTATAAGGGGACAAACGGAGCACCCATTTTCTTGATCCCACACTAATGAACTCCGCCGTATGCGCAGCTTCACCTCCGCCCCCGCGCGCCGCCCGCGCGAATTCCTCACACAATATTTGAAGGAGAATGTTTACTCCGCCGCGCCGAGTTTACTGAATGCACAATGTTTTGATAACATTTGTAATAACAGTTTTGTTTGAGCATCTACAAACTTCTCATCAACACACATCAACAGATACAGACTACAAATAAATATTGAAGATATAATTAACTATAATTTTATACTTACCTCTACAGGTTGTCTGGCAGAAATTGCTACTTAGCAAAAAGACCGCCTTCTGAGTACATACGTAAATGTGTTAAATGTTTCATTGTTAAGACCTATTTTCTACTTGTATTGATATATTTGTGTGCACAATAAAGTAGATTTTTTCTTCTTCTTTTTCTATATTGAAATGAAGAACCGTTTAGCGACGTTAGACAAGTAAAGTTATTTGAATAAAGTCAGTACTTTCCTGTGCTACGTATAACATTTTAAAACACGGTCTATCGGCAGTCCCTATGACTGCTTGTTTTTCTCTTTCTCCTTTATCTGAGTGTAGGTATCAGAAGGAATTTGATGTTTTTCGATGATACGCATAATATTGTGGTCCCAGCTGAATTTCTGCTACGGCGTCCTATCTCTTTAATGACCAGCGCAGGACACATTATAATGCAAACGTATTTGCTCTGACACAACTGCACTGTCTATTATTCCCTCATTCTAAATAGAATATTCTGAATATATTTCTTTATATTTCTTTTCTAATATTATTATATTATGAATAAAACAAATATCGTTAATATAGTTAAATACGTTTCAACCCAAAAAAATTATTCCTTAAGCTTAGATTTTACGTGACCGCAAACGCGGGACATAACTAGTGAAGATAGAACCAGGTGACAAAGACTTGGTCGTGAAAGTAGGATTATGTAATAGTCCAGCGAATTTTGTTTTTATTGTTGCAGGAAAGCAGGATACATTTGACAAGAACAGGTCAAGGTCTTAGATCGTGGGCGTGAAATGTTGACGTCATACGTCTAGTAGGTATTGGGGTCTTCCTAACACTTTATGACCTTTTTTTTGAAGAGGATAATACAAACAAAAATATAAGAATATATCAGACTTTGAATTTTATATGTATGGTCCAAGAAGTGGCCACATGTCGGATAGTTTTAATAAAGTAACACAAAGTAACACATCTAGTAAGAGGTAGTGCCACACAGCATGCTTGCATGCAGCCGAATTGGGCCGGCACGACCGGGGAGGTACCTCTCGAGGAGGTGTAAAGTGACACCTCTACTGTCGGGTTTCGTGCGGTGTGTAAGTGCCGGTGGCCCATGGAAGTGGGAGGAGAAAGGAGGGCAGCGCATCTGTATAGCCTCAGATACCATAAAAAATACAAAATTACACTAACACTAAACGTACATATCTTGCGGTTACAATTGTAGGTAAAGCGGTCTTTTATAAAAGTTAGAGCTCCTCCCACAAACACCGTAAGAGAGAGGGGCAGCACACGTGTTGCGGATTGACGGAGGTTTGTATTGTGTGTTTGAACAGTTTGAAAGTCGTAGATACTCGTGTTTAATAATAGAGGAAAGATGTTTGGCCACCTAGTGCAGCACGACGATTTAATTAAAACTATTATGGAAGCGAGAAGAGGAAGAGAGGGGTCGAGAATGACATATGCAGACCAACTAAAGGAGAAGGTGAACGTCGTGACGTACGAGGAGCTAAAGAGATTAGCAGAGGACAGGGACATTTGGAAAAGACTCTACCGAAAAAATCTGTGCTCTTGATCAAGAAGAAGAAGAAAGAAATAGTTAGAAGAAATGATATTGCTGAATTACAGACGATTTCAGGCGCAACGACTAGTGGAGTAAATTTTCTAGCGGCACCATGTGAGACACGCTTAGCTACATGATATCACCATGATAATGGTGATGGATTTGCTCATGTTTCTTGCGGCTTATACCTATGTAGCCGGTGCTTCACTGGAGGCAGTGAAATCGGGAAACGAATGTCATAACCATAACCTGCGGATGTTAATGGGCGTCGAGCCACAAAATGATTACCCGCTCCCCTATGCCATATAAAAAGGTAACTCGAGCTCTTAAGGGCAAATAAGGGTCATTAGTTCGCATGCGCGAGGTCCCCGCAACAGGTAGCAGCCGGCAGACAGGGCCCAGCCGTGTGGCCCTTATCGATGTTTTAATATAACGTAAAGGGAGAGCTGAAGCCTAGCGTACTAAGAAAAGCACTCGTACATACACTCTACATAGTGTTGCATAATTGTATATATATATATATATATATATATATCGTGGGTTGCTGTTGCACCCGCGTTACCCCCATCACAGACAAAACCATGCGCAAAAGTTAGTATTTCTGTAGGTTATGTATTAATATTTTACATACGCTACAACATTGTCAAGATTCATCATAACCCGTTCAGTATTTTTGGCGTTATTGAAAAACAAACATCCATTCAAAATGTTGCATCTATACTCATAATATAGATAGTTTACGCTCAACTAATAACACCGGTCACTCCAAAAACCATCGGCTTTGCGGATGTCTATGGGCGTCGATAGTCATAAAAAGACATCCGATTTATTTGCTATACAATAAAAAAAAATATTTTAGATTGCCTTTTACTGACATGTAGTCTATTGTATAATTTAGGTGCCGTAGGAGGAAAATCAAAACAGTCTTTTACCCGACTGACGGCATCAGAATGAAGATAATGTGTTTCCAGGTGTATCAACACCGTCTACCACTATCGCCAACGGTTTCGCGGACACTGGACCAAAATGCGATGGAGTCCTGAGGGGACTGTATTATGTAACTCAAATTCTATATTCATTAGCACAGCCTAAACAGTATAATATAAGAGAGTAAAACCAGCGGAGACAGCTGGTTGAAATATAAAAGCCTTAAAAAGCAGAGTTTAATAATGTTTAACGAAAGCTTTGATTATAATTTCAGAATAAATGATTAAGATTTTTTCATTAGAAGTGGTAGAGAAAAAAATCTAATCATTAAAGTCTGAAAGTAAGGCAGATATTAAAGACTAGGCTACAAAAAGGGAAAAAATAAGCGTCCATCTTGCAATTTGCTTTTTAATTAAAGCTTAACTATTAGAGGTCCGCCTGTCTGCTAAATTCTTTTATAATTAAGAAAAAATAAGTAGTTCTTTTATTTTTTCTTTATTTTTTTTTCTTTAACTTCGATATTTTTACAACAAAGTATAATATTACTTTACAAACATTTTTAAGGCTTCATAGCGATATTGAATTCTTCTTTTCTTGGGTATAGGGCATAATAAGCAGACGAAGCCTTAAGTGACATTATTGTATAGTCGACATGTGGCTCTTTTTACCTCCTCCCTTCTAATAGGACATTGACAATTCACCACCCCAGTAGTCTGTTGGCGGTATCACAAGTGCTTGTAAATGCATACCATACATAGTACTACCTCTATTTCTGTATATTATTCATTATTAGACAGGATGGGAGCTCACAATAATAAAGCGATGAATTTAAAAAACAAAATTCGAGATGAAACTACATAGCAAATAGAAGTGTCTGGACAAAAGAGTAGTACAGCTGACGGTGGATGAAAAACGGGCCGCCGGCGAGTCCTGTTAGTTCAAACTGCCGAGAACTTCCACACTCATGTCACGTTGTACAACATGTTGTGAGTAACTACCGAGGACTTCCACACTCATGTCACGTTGTACGATTGTATAACATGTTGTCAAAACTACCGCAGACTTCCACACTCATGTTACGTTGTACAACTACAGAGGACTTCCACACTCATGTCACGTTGTACGATGGTATAACATGTTGTCAGTAACTACCGAGGACTTCCACACTCATGTCATGTTGTACAACATGTTGTCAGTAACTACCGAGGACTTCCACACTCATGTCACGTTGTACATGTTGTCAGTAACTACCGAGGACTTCCACACTCATGTCATGTTATACAACATGTTGTCAGTAACTACCGAGAACTTCCACACTCATGCAACGTTGTACAACATGTTGTCAGTACCTACCGAGGACTTTCACACTCATGTTACGTTGTACAACATGTTGTCAGTAACTACCGAGGACTTCCACACTCATGTCACATTGTACAACATGTTGTCAGTAACTACCGAAGACTTCCACACTCATGTCACATTGTACAACATGTTGTCAGTAACTACCGAGGACTTCCACACTCATGTCACGTTATACGATTGTATAACATGTTGTCATAACTACTGCGGACTTCAACACTCATGTTACGTTGTGCAACATGTTGTCAGTATGTACCGAGGACTTCCACACTCATATCCCGTTGTACAACACGTTGTCAGTAACTACCGAGGACTTCCACACTCATATCCCGTTGTACAACACGTTGTCAGTAACTACCGAGGACTTCCACACTCATGTCACATTGTACAACATGTTGTCAGTAACTACCGAGGACTTCCACACTCATGTCACGTTATACGATTGTATAACATGTTGTCATAACTACTGCGGACTTCAACACTCATGTTACGTTGTGCAACATGTTGTCAGTATGTACCGAAGACTTCCACACTCATGTAACGTTGTACAACATGTTGTCAGTAACTACCGAGGACTTCCACACTCATGTCACGTTGTACAACATGTTGTCAGTAACTATCGAGGACTTCCACACTCATGTTACGTTATACGATTATATAACATGTTGTCATAACTACTGCGGACTTCAACACTCATGTTACGTTGTGCAACATGTTGTCAGTAACTACCGAGGACTTCCACACTCATGTCACGTTGTACGATTGTATAACATGTTGTCATAACTACCGCGGACACACTCATGTCACGTTGTAGAACATGATGTCAAGCGGCGAAGCTTGTCAAACCACGTGTCGCAGGTTGTGTCTTACATTTTGCGAAAATATTTTATAGATGTTTTAAAGTTACACGGATGTTACTCGTTACAAACTACTAGAATTTTAGCTGTGAATAATTTACTTACCTTTAAATTATATCTTATCTTATATAAAAATTTCGTATCACAATGTTGTATGTACCATCATACGCCTCCGATACGGCTCGACCGATTCTCATGATATTTTATCTGCATATCCAACATCTATCTATTCATCTCGATATTTCCACGGGGTCAAAACTTACGCGGGTGAAACCACGGGGCACAGCTAGTAAGATATTATGTGTAAGTAATACGGCGCCACACTTTGCAGGTTTTATCCCGAGTACACGTGATCAATAAAACTCGTCAGAACAGCAGTTCATGTTGGCGTCGCCCCGTCGCGGCCGCGCCACAGTCCGCTCACGTCCTCAGCTGCTGTGTAATTGTACTTCCCAGGAAGGAGTTCGGAAGTTGCTTTCTCTTACTTTTGAACTCACTTACTTACTTACTTTGAAAATCGGCTTCTTTAATAGTAACGTTTAGAGACAATTTGAAAAATTAATTTATTAAAACACTTTCTGTTATTCACTTAATTTATACTAATACGATACAGAAAAAGTTATACATATATTATGGAAAAAAAGTATATCCTACTAATATTATAAAGGCGAAAGTTTGTAAGAATGTTCGATACTCTTTCACACAAAAACTACTGAACGGATTTTCATGAAACTTTACTTAAGCTTTCGTATCAGAATAACATAATAAGTTATAATTTATAGGGATTTTTTATAATCCGAAATCCACGCGGGTGAAGCCGCGGGTGGGAGCTAGTAGTTTATATTTTTAACGCGCAGGTTTGCCTTTTAGATAGATTATATTATATTAAAACTTACTTTCTATAATAAAACTGAAAGATTAAATTAGTTTTTTATATATTATAATCTCTACTGCACGTAAATACTTAAAAGTTATTTCACCATAATGAAGCTACATTACTTCTGATTAATGTTATATTCGTCACTAGACAACACACACCCAGCGGTCTCGAGTGAACGGCATCATCACAAAAGGGGCCGCTCTATAATAAAGCCGTCTTAGGGTCCATTGTGAGGGGCTCGACACAGCTTTAGTCGGAGAAGGATACAACATACAATATGCGGCCGTGTTATACCCGAGGAGCCCCTCTCTTGATAAAACTGGCGACTTTATGTGGGTATCTTATGTACAATCCATATTGATATCAAATTTTATCGTAAAAGATTTTTCCGAACACAAATCTAACCAACAAATAAAAAGCAAGTCAAAAGCAAGACAAACAAAGTCATTCCACAAAGGATTTATCCTGTCAGACATTGAAACAGAACGCAGCAAACGACCGAGTTGAAAAAACGAAGCCGTGCGGAGAAAATATGAAAAAGTTATCTGAATTTAATTTTAAACCTCTTTTACAACTTAAAATTTCCACGAACGCAAGGAATAATATTCTGACATAACAGTATGTATATCTGTGAATATATATAATCAGAAAATATTTATTTTGTCATGAAAGGAAATGCCATGGCTCCATTGCAGAATCATAATGAGAATAAGCATTATAAATTGTATCAAGATAAAACAGGCTGTAACAAGGCGGTAAGGTAGCATCGTGCGACGAGCGAACAAACAGTACCAATAAGCATCAGCATCATCAGCGCCAGATGCAGGTAGGGGCTTAGAAGGGCTGCAGCCTTGGGCCCCGCTTATGGGCCTTAAGATTTTTGTACGTATAAAGGGGCCCCTCTCCTCAACTCTAAGGTCTCCAAGCCCCTGGCACCGCCAGAGCTTAATCCGACGCTGAGCATCATTTGTTTCATTTTCTTTAATTTGTCGTTTGTCATTTGTGACATGTCGTGTTTTGTTCATTTGTCATCATTATGACGTGGATTTTGTCCTTCCACTTTTTTTTTTATTTTTTATTTTTTTATAGGAGGGCAAACGAGCAGTCGGAGCCATTTTCATGACTACCGACACCCCCAAACATCCACATAGAGGCTATACAGATGCGCTGCCCTCCTTTCTCCTCCCACCTCCATGGGCCACCGGCTACTTACACACCGCACGAAACGCGACAGCACAGCTGTCACTACGCCGGTCTCGTGTAAGCGAGAGGTACCTCCCCGGTCGTGCCGGCCCAATTCGACTGCATGCAAGCATGCAGTGTGGCACTACCTCTTACTAATTGATTACAGAATCCTCACTTAGTCTTACACTGAAGTTGGCCACCGAAACTCACAAGCCGCACAAAATGTCGCATGTCCCTTTAAGGCATTATCATATGAGTCTGAGGTCCCCAGTAGAGCCGGAACGAATCGGCTGCATGGCATACAGAAGTCGGAGCCACCATTTTCATGACCTCCGACGACGCCCACAGACATCCGCATCGAGTTTATACAGATGCGCTACCCTCGCCCTCTCGTCCATGGGTCCATCGAATACATTACATTACATACGAAACGCGACACCTGCGCTGTCACTTTACGCCGGTATCGTATAAGAGAGAGGTGCCTTTTTTTTTTTTTGTTCTCGCAGGGGAATGCATTTACGCACGATACCCGGGAGCCTGGGTTGGCTCTGAAACCGGGCCTGTGTCGGGCTCGGCGATTTGTACGCCCCTACCGACTAAACCCCTGCGGGTGCCTTCAGCCACTCTAAGTGGAGGATCTCGGATCTGCAGGCGACAGGACCCTCCAGCGACAGGCTGGCCTCGGCGAACAGGCCAGACTTCTCCTCAACGGGGACTGCCCGGCATCCTTTTGGCCAGTCCCGACGACAAGCGAGAGGTACCTCCCTTGACCCTGACACTACCTCTTACTAAATTAGGATATTGATTACAGAATCCTCACTTAGTCTTCCACACACATGCTTACAGTTAATCCTACGCTCACATGTATACTTACTCCACGCAAACAATTCCGAATTCAGCCCGTGTAAGCGCTACTGGATACGGGACTTTACTCAATGAATACCGAAATATTGTACAACCTGGCAGCGCTCCAGCTCCACTGCACGTGAAGACGTTCGACGGATACTTCTACTGCGCTCCTACTCCGCAGGTTGAGCGAGCAGACGTCACTAGCCGTTTCTGCTTCAAATGTCCCAGCGGTAGAAGTTAGCGTTTATATTCCGGAGGCGATAGGAATATTCGCTTTCGTAGCAGTGGGGCTTTATAATATGGAATGTAATCTTAACTAAACTTTGCAGATTCTTCCTTACTGTTGGGATTTTACGTACGATAAGCTGAAAATTCGTTATTTTTGGGTTCTAGATATTTTTTTTTAAATCGATTATTGAGTTAGACTAGTTAGTGCCCTCGACTTCGTTCTCTGTTACTGAATTTCCCGCGGGAATAACCGATTTTCCCGTTCTATATGTTGACCAGGCGTAATATCTATACACCACAAAAAGTTACATTCCAATTCGTCCAGTAGTTTCGGAGATTAGCCTGGACAGACATACAAACAGACAAACAAAAGCTAAAAAAAAATTGAATAATGTTCTAATACTATTTTAACATGGGTCACAATAATTAGTTTTTCGTCAATATATATATGTACAGACACACGAATTTTACTGCTTTATTATATCTATAGATAGCGGTTTACTTGATTCATAATATATACCTACATTATATAAAATTTAATTACACTGTATCATTTTGAATTTTAGCACTAAAACTCATTAATCTGTCATAACGTGCGGATGACGTCACACCCTGCAAAACAAAGCGCATCGCACGTCAAACGCCATCCGATCGACAGTTGCTAGTACAGCGTATTGTCTACGTATTTACAAAGTATGACGTGGACTGTGACTTTAATCGACCACGTCGTGAGAACTGTAGAAAAATCATGCGTTTCCATTTATTTATTAAAAAGCAATATACTTGGAAGAGAAATTATTGTAAAGGTTTTTGAGTTTACAACATCAAACTTTTATGAAATATATTATAATTTACATTAAATTTTAGCTGTTTTTAACCGGTTAACCGTACAGCACACGAGAGGTATTATGAGCAAGAGGTACCTCTCCAGTCATGCCCTCCTAGCTGCATGCTGCACTGCAGCTGAATTGGGATCTACGAACTTACTATATCATGTGAAGTGTGATACTAAGTGACGAGTAAAATCGACGAGTCAGCCCTCTACTTAATCGTCTGAAGGATCTTTCAATTGGGTAACCCACATAAGTATGCCACTCCTAGATCAATACACCGTTTATTATCTGCATAGCTGTGTCTTATGGTTTTACCTGCGTGACTCACGTCCCTCGACTAGATCCCAAGAAACCATTATTTTTTTGAAATAAAAAATATTTTTGTGATTTCTGTGTTCGGTGATTTCGTTTCTAGGGTTCCGTAGCTAAATGGCAAAAAAAGGAACCCTTATAGATTTGTCATGTCAGTCGGTCCGTCCGTCCGTCCGTCCGTATGCAATTATATAGGCCTATTTAATTAAAACTTACGTAGGTTGATGTATTCTGAGACCGCTACTCGAACTTTAAAAAAAAAATATATGTTAAAAAAATAAGACGGGCACTCCGCACTACAAAGATACATAGAACTATGTGCGTGTCTATGGAAAGGACTAAAATGACGGTTACTTTAACCATTTTTCGCCGAAATCAATAGTTTGATACACAGACAGCTGAGTTCCATCATTGGACATCGCGACAGAACTCAAAGTTCCATGCCCACCATCTCGATATTCCTAAATGTAGTACTGAGCGGTATAAACGCCATTTTTTACAGCGTACAACAGTACTATGGAACCAGCTGCCTTCCTCGGTATTTCCGATCCGATACGTCTTAGGGATCTTCAAGTAAAGAGCATTCCTCTTCCTTAAAGGCCGCCAACGCGTCTGCAAGACACCTAGTTTTGCGGATGTCTATGGGCGGCGGTAGTCACTAACCACCTGCTCGTTTGCCCCCTATACCATAAAAAAAAGACGCTTGCAAAGTGAAAAAACGGTACGGAACCTTACTTGCGCCAGTCCGGCTCGCACTTAGCCAGTTTGTTTGACACTGAGTAACGCATACTAAAATTTCTAAAAACAAAGGACTTTTAGTTTTGCAATGTTATAAATTTCATTGTAGTTCTGGAACAGTCGCCGAAATGACACTTGTAAAATGTGAAACAGTTACTGAGGGTGGTTCTACTTCGCTAATTACATTGAATTGTCAGCCAAAAATACATTACTGTAGATATATATATTTGAGAGGCCGATGAAAACTTTCCGCGACTGACATTTTAGAAGCGCTATGTGCGCATAGCGCACCGGTCTCGTGTATGTTTTACGAATTTAATTTATACTTCAAATTATGTCAATGACAATGACGCACATCCCTACTTATATTAGAAATGTAAGTTGTTTGTTTCGCTTTCATGCCAAAACTACATCCCTATTCTTAAAGGTATTAGAAAGGTTATGAAATTCCCAAGGGAATATAACTTACGTATTCAGTGCAGGAGAATACAAGAATTTTGATATTAAATGGACAAAGTAAAAAGCCTGATATGCTAAAGATATAATTTAGGTACAACTGCAAATTATATCTTTAATGGCTCCGTAATATACGAAACCCTACAGCAATCAGCAGCATCAAATGATGAGTTACAAGCAATTAGGGAGGGTGTAAAGTTTCCTAAAGTCTTGTTTGTGAGCAATTTGAAGTTAGTTTATCAACCATGACGCTCGCAAGAAAATAAAATTATGCACTCACCGACTTGGCGGCGTCACTGTAATATAAACTTGTATGTTCCTATTATTACCTTGTGATCGCAATTCGCTTTTGGTTTTTGTATCCACTTACTATGAGTACAGTATATCTAACTATAACTATAAATATAGATATACTTCTATAATAATAGTTACCATTACTAATTTCTAACATCAACATTAATCTTAATATCTATTACATATGATAAGTAGTTAATAATAAGTTGTCTTGCTAATATAAGAGGAATAGCAGGCATTCGACTCTTGTAACCAACCAACCAAAAACATATTAAAGACGATACTTAATTATCTTTACTGTCTAAATAACATTGCTATTTGGGAGTGCGTTCAAATATCTCCCTGTCTTCCTATTACATAGGGTACTCAACTCAATGGTCTCTCTATTTTCATTAGATTTACTTTCATGTACAATTTTCTTTCATTGTTTATATAATATGTCTGATAGTATAACAACTATACAATGATCATGAGGTTTGGCACCCGCTTTATGCCTATACCATTAGATAACTGACGTCTAGATGTGTGTGTGTTTATGTGTGTGTGTGTGTGTGTGTGTGGGT
>LUGF01053620.1:7530-19973 GCA_001625245.1 Calycopis cecrops
TTCGCCGCAACGAATGCAGCGAATAGGGCGATGACAGTTCCGGCTGCTGTGTCGGAACTGTTGGCAGCGGTGGCATTGGCTGGGTCCCTTGTGCCCACGCCACGCCTCCACTTTGATTCCGGTGATATTGAGGAGTTCCGTGATGTTATATATATCGGGTATAACACCGGGGGTCCTGCGAAGCATCACCAGGAAGATGCAGCCAGGCCGGCCCTTCCGCGCCTGGATGGGGCGGACATACTCCGGCTGGAAGCCGAGCCGCACCAACTCCTCCTCGATGATGTCTGCAGGAGTGTTCTGTAGGAGGCCGCGTATCGCGACCTTGATTGATTTTTCTCCTGGAAGGGAGTAGCTGAACCAGGCTACTCCCTTCTCCTTCTCCAGGCGGCTCAGGTATCGCTGAACTATGGGAAACTCGTCTTCATCTTGAGGGGTGAAGCGGACCCGACCACACGGGCGCGCAGTAGGCGCGCGGCCGATTTGCTTGCGCAACTCGGCAAAATGCACCGTCCAGTCGGGGAGTTGCTCCACAACTAGAGGCGGGTAACGCCGCGGCTTGGCGGCGATGGGGGCGGCTTGCGGGGCAGAACTGCCCGCAGCAGGCGGCGGCATCTGTGTGGGGGCCGGCGGCGGGGAGGCCGCGGCGGAGTACGTGGGGGCCACCGCGGCATCCACCACCCGCTTAGCAGGCGGAGAGGTGGACGCAGGCGCGGCGGAGGTGCTCGGTGGAGTAGGGTCCGGTACGGGCCGGGCGCGCTTCCGAGGGTCGCGCGGCGGGCTCCGTTGGGGTAGCGGCGCAGGTGGCTTCATAGCCTCCGGTGCAGGACAGCAGCTCTGTCGCGTTTCATGTGATATGTAAGTAACCGGTGGTCCATGGAGGGGGAAGCAGGAAGCTGGGCCACGCATCTGATATAACTTAAATTTACCTTGTTGCGAAAAGGTAAAGGCAGAAACATATGGAAGTTTTGCAACGCACGATGGGTTCATGGTAGGGTGTTTTCACATTTATTTGCTAGGTAATATCATATATACCTAATTAATAATTAATTGGCAGTATTTAGAACTTTGCGTTCAAAAGTAAATTCAGTTTGTTCAGCTTTAACGTTGACAGAGGAAACTAACAGAGAAACTTCTTTTCTCAGTCTACGAGATTTAAGTACGATATTGATGACAGCTGTATGCACAGTTGACTTATTCTTGACATTATTGTCAATTCCAGCAAAGACGCCATTGAAATTTAAGCCACAGCACACACGACCGGCGACTTTGCGACTGTCGCGATGTAGACACAGAATTTAGCGACTCTTTGTGACCGTCTACTGCTACATTCGTGCCATAGTTGCGACTGCATTTACGCGTTGTTTGATAGATATGACGACGACGGCGTCTTGAAGTGTCGTCGTCGTCGTCGTCCCCCCCTCCCCGACGGCAAACGGACACGGCCGAAGATAAATCAGACGCAAGACCGACTGCTTAACGTGCTCTCAGAGGCATTGGGGATGTACTACCATTAACGACTTTACTCCGGACTGTAAATTTTCAGTTGGGACCTCACAATCCCTGGTTTAATATAAAAGTTTTATTGGGATTTCTCAATTTCTTAATTAAGTTACCACAATACCACGAGGTAGTCCTTTATACATATATATACTAATTAATAGATAATGATGAAATTTAGCACAGTTATACATAGATTGCATTCTATAATAACACGTTAATATCTTGTGTCTAAAACAGAAATGATTGGTTCCCTTGTGATAGATTTTACTCGGGTGGAACCGCGGGGCACTGCTAATACACGTGTTCAGTTACTGAGTGACTCATATACAAGGCGCTACCGATAGGTACCATTGAACGCAAGAAACTTAAATTAGGTATGAACTTTTCTTGAAGAGTGTAGGAGACCGTTAAAAATTATCTTCAAAAATTTGGGAATGAAAATGACATTTAATCGTAGAATTAAAGCTTACGCGGTGTTAGCCGAGGGGAAGCTAGTAATAAATGTCTTATTCAGTTAGTAGTAGTGCCATGATGTATTGCAGTGGAATTGTGCCGACATGCAGTGCCGGATTTACGCATAGGCTCGTGAGGCCCGGGCCGGCGCCACGATTGGGGGACGCCAAAATTTTCAGAACGATAAAATTTAAGTCCTAAACCCTCCTTTTTGCGACGCTGTAGTCGGGTAAAAAGGGCGCCGTATCAGACCGGGCTTAGGGCGGCAGTAAGCCTAAATCCAGCACTGCCGACATGACCGGTAAGGTACCTCTCGCACACATAACACCGCCGCAAAGTGGAAACTAAGTTGCTGTGTTTCATGAGGTTTATTTCAGTAGGTTTAGGCCCATTCTAGGGGAGAAGGAAAATAGAGCAATGCATCTTCGTAACAATCATCATCTTCATGGGCGTCGATTAATATTAAAAACTCGTTATATTATAAAAAAATATATTTTTACGTCACAAGAAGTTTCACAAATAAATTGAGATAAAAAGCTTGACTATGTTACATAGATGGAGCATGATGTAATCCAACAAAGTGGTAAACAAAATAACGGTAATGCATATTTTACGTGACAATATTATATTACATTACCATATACCCGTATATAAACCCACGTCAACTCGGAATAAGCCTAGTTTATACAATGGCGAAATTATTGTCAACTTTTCTTTTGTGCACTTGTGTCTGTGGTAGTCTTGCCTGTAATTATTTTGTTTAAATATTTATCCTAGATGTGGATATCTCTTCTTACTGTAATTGAAAGAAACGAAAAGTCTAGTGACCAATCTGTAGGAGGATTTTGTATCTTTCGCCACTCTGTTACGGAGCTTCGAGTTAAGCTTCAAGTCATACAATCTCGACAGTGTAGTCATCACTCAATGGTGCAGGAAACAATAGCGAGTAAAGGAAAAGATGTGGTAGCAATGCTGCTACTTCTTTACGTTATTTTCTCTCGTATTTTGAGAACAATATCTTCGGGATACGGACAGGAGGGACATGGCGAGAAACAATAATTATATAACTACGTTTTTTAAATTGTGTATTTATTGTCATAATAAATGTATTGTTACAGACAGACCCGCCCACTATGAGACACCTGAATCCCTGCTGAACGAAGCCTTCGCTCAGGTCATCAAGGGCGTACCAGCACTGAGGATAGAGTCTATCGACCCGCTATACCTCAGTTATTTTGAGGGCAATTTCGCGACGGTGCAGTACAAAGTTTATAACAACACCGTGCGCGGTTTGAGTAATTGTCGAATCACGAAAAATATGTAAGTTAACATTTAATGAACACTCCAATATATAAGTAAGACCGCATTGATAAGTTATTTTGATTTAAATGATTTGATTTTTTAAGAATCGATAAAATTTAATCTCAATTCGTCTTCGTTCAGTTTCATAGGTCCAGATCCAAGATCATTTTTTTGTACAAATAGTGGGTTTTTTATAGTATAAGAGGCCCACGAGTCCCTAGTAAGTCGGCACCGCGCAATGGGGTCAGATTCCCACACTGACTCCTGGCCTCAGTACTCCACGTCACCAACCTGTCCGTAAGCGGATTCGCCAGTCGTTCCAATCCACGCCGCCGTCTGCTGATTTAGAGGGATAGCAGGAGGAATTTTGCCACCAATATATTCTTAATCGGACACGTCAATCGTCCCAATCTGGCGTGGATTGGGACGATCGTCGATCGCTTGCTGATTCAGAGGAACGGGCTGTTTAGTATATTGGTTGTCTATGTTTAGTCCTAGACCGTACACTGAATATTCATACCATAAATGATGTCTGTGGTTAGGTACAGATGACTAGAGAGAGAGGGATGTTTGACACTACGACCATGACTTAGTGACAGCTACAAGCAGATATCACCGTAGGTAGAGAGCTACGGAATACCAGTAAAGGTGCACTAGACATCAGCTGTCACCTCTGCTCTGTCAGACTTGTTCTACTTCCACTTGGCATGAGAATGTAACACAGGCGAAGGACTCTTCAGCTGATCTGTTCTTGATCTGGCCTCTACCCCAAGTCTGTCCGGTATGGGTAGCCTTGTCCGACGTAGCCTTGGGGATGCAACTACGACAAGGTGGCGGCATCTTCGGGGAGGACCCAGTCGACCCAATCAAATCCTGCTGCAATGCAGCATGGCACTATCTCTTACAATTTTTCAGATAAAACCTTAAAATAAACGTTTCATATCTATAATATGTATAAATTTTAAGGAGGTCCCTTAATAAAAGGCCTTTTTTTTATTTTAATAGGTATTTTAGTTCTTCTGACACTTTAACTCCAAAATAAAAAGAAAACGATAAAATGACTTATCTTATTTTGACTCTAATTTCAGCTTCAGCTCGGACAGGCAGGTGGTGTACTTCGTGCTGGACTGTCCCCGTTACGTCCTGTACTCCTCGAACGAGGTGCAAGGATATCTCATATACGAGGAAATGTACGGGAAAGGCAATTTGGAAATTGATTACGGTTAGTATTTATAGAATTACACCACTGATCTCTTTACAACTGGATAGATGTTAGAACAATTTTAATACGTTCAATATGGATACAGATTCCCGTACCCACTATATAGAACAACGTAGTATTTTTTTAAATAGTAAAAACATATATTTATTAGGTATTGCAATTCAAGTTTTACGTCCAGTATCATTATTATAATAATTCCATTTGTATCAGCTATCTAATTATAGAGATCAGTGTATTACAGTAAGTGGTCGAACGTTATATCACACTGACTGAAAGGAAAAGGGTGCGCTGAAAGTGATAACATATTCTGTCAACTGAATTTGCCTTTGATACTTTGTAAGTTTGTGTAAAACTATTTATTTTTCTAGAATAAGTGGAGTGCTGGCAGGTGCCGTATAGCTGTAAAACTTAAACTCTTTACTTTCATTGCACCCACAAGCGTTATCGTGGTAACTCCAAATCAACCGAGGAGTTAGCTCTTTGTACACCTCTAATGAGAAGTGAATAGGCGAGTGATGAGTATAGGAACGTCACTTTATTCTGCTTTTAGAAATTGGTGGTGGCACTTAAATGAGTTTTCTCCTCTTTTTTTTAGATCTTCTTTTTTTATTTTACGGTTGTATCTTTGGTTTGAGTAGACTCAGAAGTATGTATGAGCTCTAAGAAGTAGCTGATTTTCTTAGAATTTAAACTTGATCCTTAAGAAAAAAAAGTCTTGAGAAACGTACAAGAAAGTGATATGAGGGGTCTATAAAATGCATTTAAAGCTACGGAACCAGGAAATAGATGTCGCGAACATCGACTCACTTGTGGTTTGTTCTCAGGTAGATACGTGGTATCCGTGTACGCACAGGTGAGCCACACCAAGGACTACTACGGGAACACGTGCTACAAGATCGGAGCCTTTTTGCTGGACATCGATGTAATAGGCCCTGTACACTTCAACTTCATGCACCTGTACAATAACGACGTGTATAAAAGTAAGTTGTTAGCAAAAGGTAATGCCATGCTAAATTGGGCCGGTATGACCGGTGGTACCTGTCGCTCACACGATATTGGCGTAAAGTGGCACCTGTGTTGTCGCGTTTCGTGAGGTCTGTGAGTTTCGGATGGCACATGAAAGGAGGAGGAGGCAGGCGGCTATGCGGATCTCCATGGGCTTTGATAGTCATCAAAAGGATCCGGCGTTTGCCTATGTTATATATATATATATAAGCATAGAGCTAAAACAGAGCATATCCTATTAATATTATAAGTGCGAGCGAAAGTTTGTATGTTTGTTTGTTTGTTTATTTGTTACTCCTTCACGAAAAAACTGCTGAACCGATTCTCATGAAATTTGGCACACACGTAGAGGATTGGATTAATACATAAGATAGCTTTTATCCTGAAAAAATGTTCCCATGGGATGCCATGGGATGATTTTTGACGAGATCGAAGTTTACGCTGGTGAAACCGCGGGGCGCAGCTAGTACGTATATAAATGTACCTATGCTATACATACTATAATATATCACTGTTACAATTGTGCAGGTGAAAAAATCAGCAAGTTCGCGAATGAAAACTGGGAGGCGGCTGCGGTGTTCTCCAAGGAGCCGATGTGGTACCCCATCATGAGAGAAGTCGTGGCCAGGTTGAACCAGTACCTGCTTAACGTATACATACGATGATGTACATAATAACTCTGCTTCGAAGAATCATAATAAAAAACAGATAATTAAAGAAATAAAGGTGAAAAATCATATTGTTTTCTTTAGTCCAGAAATATTTTATTTAAATTTGCTTATAGTAGATTCTGAAAGTACCAGTGACATAAAAAATGTACAAGTATTGCTAAATTACTACTGACAAACATAATATAATTTGATTTACTAATTAATATAAAGTAATTTTTTGCTCAAGTTTCTACACAGAATTGTTCATACGTCAATCGGCTAAGTTAACCGACTAATCTTATACAAATGTGAAAATTTGTATGTTCGTTTGTTTGATTGTTACTCCTTCACGCAAAAACTGCTGAACCGATTTTCATGAAATTTGGCACACGTATAGAGGATAACTTGGATTAACACATAGAATAGTTTTTATCCCGAAAAAATGTTCCTACGGGATGCTATAAGGATGATTTTCTATTTTCAATGGGATAGAAATTTACGCGGGTGAAATCGCGGGGCGCAGCTAATAACTAATAAGACTCATTTAAATCACCAATACTGTGACGCACTCACTGTCGTGAAATTTCGCAAGTGAAACTATGAAGCGCGACTAGTAATAAAATGCAGCATATATTCTATAGCCTATGATATAGCCTACAGCCTCCTAAGTAGCAGCATTTCATTAGTGAATTAATTTTCACATTCGGGTTAATATTATTTCCGAAGATTGACACCTACAAACAAAGTAAACCTTACCTGTTTCTAATATCAGTACTCGTGTAAGTATGTGCCGGCTAATATAATAGAAAACCTATATTATGTATGATATGTTATCAGGCTTAAATTTGAAAAATTTTTACGTTCAATATTTTCAATATCAAATTTCTTTTTTATATCTTATTTAAATTTTCGTTATTTATATATATTCGCGTTATATATATTCGTTATATTCGCGTATCCGTCCACTGAATACAGACCTGTTTTTATGAACTTCTCCATCACTAAGGAGTGATCGATTTTCGCCTACCCCAACGCAGGCAGCATCGGCAATTTGTTCATCTAAGCATTGTTGCTGTGCTGTAGCATTGTGTGGCCCATGGAGGCTGAGGAGGAAGGAGGGTAATACGACTGTATACGGACCTTTATGCCGATATTTATAAGCTTCGGTTGTCATCAGAAGCCTTCGACTGCTCGTTTGCAAAAAATTAAAAAAATATTAATCTTCTTCATAAGCAGCTAGAATACGTCCACAGCTGGGCATAGACCTCCACATTTAAATAAATGTAAATGCGCAGGTGAGATCAGCAAGTTTCTGAACGACCACAACTTTACAGAAACATTAGTGTAGATGTATATTCGTCAATAGCATCAGTTACGCGACTAAAAACTAATAAGACTCATTTAAAAGATTGATAGCGTGACGCACACACTGCCGTAAAACTTTATTTCAAATAATAAAAAGCCTAAGATAAACTTCAAATAGGAATACGATATAGCATATATTCCACAGCATATCATATAGCCTATAGCTGCCTGAAGCATACCAAGGTTATTATATCCTCGGCACGTACCACATCCAGCAACTCACCATGCCAAGATCTGCTGCAGCAGTATCATGATACCACTCGTCCCTCAGGTAAGCATATCGAACCCAAGCACAATACAGTGCACATCAATACGACACCAAGACCGCCAGTTTTCAGTCGTCCACGCCGTCTTAACCCATCTAGGTTACAAAGAGCCTAGAATGAATTCAATAAGATGCTACAATCGGCACAGCTCATTATTCTAGGAGCGCGTGGTCGCTACACCTACCTTGAAAAAAGGATGAGGGCTGGTGACCATGCGATGACTACCGCACACTAAATTCACGAACAGTTCCAGATTGGTACCCAATACCGTACATTCAGGACTATGCTTACCAGCTAGAGGGATTACGATTATCTTCAGCTCGATTTGATTAAGGCATACTATCAAATACCAGTCTTTCATGACTCAAGACGGCAATAACGACACAAACTCAAATATACCAAATATTTGAGTTCTCGTTTATGACTGTCAGACTTCGAAACGCAGCTCAGACTTTCCAAAGCTTATAGACAAGGGTCTCAAGAACTTTTCTTCTTCTGTTTTGAGTACATCGATGACATCTTAATGTATTTCTACTAGCTGGTGCCTGCGATTTCGTTCGCGTAGCGTAGTAATATTATAATCAAAGTGATTTTTGTTTGCTTGCATTCAATCCGTCCAGTAGTTTCGGAGATTACGAACGGAAAAAAAATAAATATCAATGATATTTAATTTTTTTTCCGTGTGTGTTTTGAAAGTGTTCTAATACTATTTTAACATCAACCCCAATTATTTTTATGTGAACATATTCAATGTACAGACACACGAATTTTACTGTTTTATTATATATTTAGATTTTATATTGTATACATAGGGTTTTATAATTCTGCTTTTTTACATTACACAAACACGTGTTTATTAATCTATAATAAAATAATATCGTCTTAGCTTATCCATTTAAGGTGACATATTATTATGGTGAACAAGTGTCATTCCTACATTCTCCTGCGTGCTGCGTGCTGCGTGCCTCTAATGGGGCGGCAGTACGACACGACCGGAGAGAAATCAGGCGCAGGACCGACGGCTTAACGTGCTCCCCGAGGCAGGGGCTGTAACACCGCCAACTTCATGACTCTTAGAGTGTGGAAATTGAAAAATCCCTATAACACTTTTTTGTCCAACCCGGGATTCGAACCCTGGATCTCACGATTGTGGTTAAATATGCTTATCACTAAACCACGAGGTAGTAATTTATAATATTAATAACATAAATACGAAACATTTTGTGTTTGCTTTTTGTAACGCAAGTACAACTGATTAGATAACGACAAATTTAGCTCAGAAGTATATTGCAATCTGTAATAACATCTTGTCTTATGTCCATTAACAAACATGATTGGTTCACTTTGAATAGATTTTACTCGGGTGGAACCGCGGGGCACAGATAATACACGTGTTCAGTTACTGAGTGACTCATTGACAGTGCACAGTCGATATTATTTAATGCAATATGCCAAAATTTGGCATGGTTTATTCTTGAAGAATAGTCTAGGGAATCATTAGAAAAAGATGTTTGAAAATTTCACTCTTAAAAGTGAGAAAGATATAGTCTTAGAATTAAAACTTACACGCTGTAGATCTCGGAGCGATGTTAGTAATAAACCTTATTCACATGAAAGGGTGTCTCGCGCACACATGAAACCGCCGATGTTTCGTGTTTCGTGCCGTTTGCCATCAGCTGGAGGCGCATCGGAGGGAAGGAGGAAAGGACGGCGACGCATCTTCGTAACAATCATCAAGTCCATGGGCGCCGGTAGTTATTCAAAGGCTCCTATTGCTTGTTTCCACCATTATACTAAAAAAAAATATTTACATCTCAAGAACATGTATTTGAGATAATAAACTGGACTATGTTACAGAAATGAGGCATTATGTATTCCAAAGCGATGATAAAAAATAACGATAATGCATTTTTTTCGTGACAAACGTATATTTCAGTATCATTAAACCCGTATATAAACCCACGGAATTAGAAAGAAGCTTAGTTTATACAATGGCGAAACTACTTTCGACTTTCGTCCTATTCACTTGTTTCTGCGCTAGTCTTGCCTGTAATTTTATTACTTAAATATTTACATCCTAAATTAGGTCGTGTCTTATATCGGGAACCAGCAATTGCTGCAGATGAGAGACTAGTGACCATTCTACAGAGGATTATGTATATTTTGCCACTCTTTACCCAACTGTTATGGTGAAAAACAATAATTAAATAACTAAACATTTTAAATTACACATTTTTGTTGTAATAAATGTATTGTTACAGACAGACCAGCCCGCTATGCCACACCTGAAGCCCTGCTGAACGAAGCCTTCGCCCAGGTCATCAAGGGCGTACCAGCACTGAGGATAGAGCCTATCGAACCGCTATACCTCAGTTATTTTGAGGGCAATTTCGCGACGCTGCAGTACAAAGTTTATAACAATACCGTGCGCGGTTTGAGTAATTGTCGAATCACGAAAAATATGTAAGTTAACATTTATTGAACACTCCAATATATAAGTCCGCATCGAAAAGTTATTTTGATTTAAATGATTTGATTTTTTAAGAATCGATAAAATTTAATCTCAATTCGTCTTCGTTCAGATCCATAGGTCCAGATCCAAGATCATTTTTTTGTACAAATAGTGGGTTTTTTATAGTATAAGAGGCCCACGAGAGTCCCTAGTACGCCAGCACCGTGCAATGGGCGGATTCCCATACCGACTCCTGGCCCCAGTACTCCAAAGGAGCACGTCACCAAACTGACCGTAAGCGGATTCGCCATTCTTCCAATCCACGCCGCCGTCTGCTGATTTAGAGGGATAGATGGAGGACTTCTACCACCAATATGTCCCTAATCAGACACGTCAATTATTATTCAGCATATATAATTTCAGCTTCAGCGCGGACAGGCAGGTGGTGTACTTCGTGCTGGACTGTCCCGGCTTCGCCCAGTATTCCTCGAACGAGGTGCAAGGATATCTCATATACAAGGAAATTTACGGGAAAGGCAATCTGGAAATTGATTACGGTTAGTATTTATAGAATTACACCACTGATCTCTTTACAACTGGATAGAAGTTAGAGCAATTTTTAATACGTTCAATATGGATACAGATTCCCATACCTACTATAAAGAACAACGTAGTATTTTTAAAAATAGTAAAAACATATATTTAGTAGGCTTTGCAATTCAAGTTTTACGTTCAGTATCATTATTATAATAATTCTATTTGTATCAGCTATCTAACTATAGAGATCACTGTATTACAGTAAGTGGTCAAACGTTATATCACTCTGAATGAAAGGAAAAGGGTGCGCTGAAAAGTGAAAACAGAATATCAACTGAATTTCCCTTTGATACTTTGTAAGTTTGCTTAAAACTTTTTATTTCTCTAAAATAAGTGCAGTTCTGACAGGTGCTAAATACGTATAGCTGTAAAACTTAAACTCTTTACTTTCATTGCACCCACAAGCTACAGGCCTTATCGTGGTAACTCCAAATGAATCGAGGAGTTAGCTCTTTGCACGTCTCTTATATTAAGAAGTCAATAGGCGAATGATGAATATAGGAACGTCATTTTATTATGCTTTCAGAAATTGATGGGGTAGTAAGCAGGATGATGGCACTTAAAAAAGTTTTCTCATCTTTTTTCTAGGTCTTCTTTTTTATTTTACGGTTGTATCTTTGGTTTGAGTTGACTCAGAAGTACCTATGTACCTATGAGTTTTAAGAAGTAGCTGATTTTATTCTTAAATTTTCAACTTGATTCTTCAGAAAAAACGTCTTGATAGACGTAGGAGAGAATGATATAAGGGTTCTATAAAAAGCCTTTAAGCTACGGAACCAAGAAAAAGATGTCGCGAACATCCACTCACTTGTGTTCTGTTCGCAGGTAGATATGTGGTATCCGTGTACGCGCAGGTGAGCTACACCAAGGACTACTACGGGAACACGTGCTACAAGATCGGAGCCTTTTTGCTGGACATCGATGTAATAGGCCCTATACACTTTAACTTCATGCACCTGTACAATAACGACGTGTACAAAAGTAAGTTGTTAGCAAAAGGTGATGTCATGCTAATTTGGGTCGGTATGACCTCGGTACCTCTCGCTCATACGATATTGGCGTGTTGTCGCGTTTCGTGAGGTCTGTGAGTTTCGGATGGCCCATGAAAGGAGGAGGAGGCAGGCGGCTATGCGGATCTCCATGGGCTTTGACAGGCATCAAAAGGATCCGGCGTTTGCCCATCTATGCTATACATATAAGTATGGAACTAAAACAGTTCATATAAGTATATAATGTACCTATGCTATACATAGTTTATCACAGTTATAAATGCGCAGGTAAAGAAATCAGCCAGTTTGCAAACGAAAACTGGGAGGCGGCTGCGGTGTTCTCAAAGGACTCGCTGTGGTACCCCATCATGAGAGAAGTTGTGGCCAGGTTGAACCAGTACCTGCTTAACGTATACATACGATGATGTAGATAATAACTCTGTTTCGAAGAGTCACAATAAAAAAATATTTAATATTAATATATAATTAAAGAAATAAAGGTGAAAAATCACATTGTTTTATTTAATCTAGAAATATTTTATACAAATTGGCTTATAGTAGATTCTGAAAGTACCAGTGACATAAAAAATGTACGAGTATTGCTAAATTACTACTGACAAACATATAATTTGATTTACTAAT
>LUGF01053620.1:20222-39029 GCA_001625245.1 Calycopis cecrops
CAAATTGACTTATAGTAGATTCTGAAAGTACCAGTGACATAAAAAATGTACAAGTATTGCTAAATTACTACTGACAAACATTTATAATTTGATTTACTAATTAATATACCTAAAGTAAATTTTTGCTCAAGTTTCTCCACAGAAATGTTCATACATCAATCCGCTATGTCATCCGACTAATCCTACCAATATTATAAATGTGAATGTTTGTTTGTCTGTCTGTTACTCCTTCACGCAAAAACTGCTGAACCGATTTTCATGGGGAAACACATAGAGGATTTTCAAGTTATTTGTACTTGTGTATTTTGTAATTAATCCAAGTTGGATTAACACATAGGATAGTTTTTATTCCGAAAAAGTGTTTCAACGGGATGGCATGGGATGATTTTCTATTTTCCACGGGATCGAAATTTACGCGGGTGAAACCGCAGGGCGCAGCCAGTTACTAATAAGACTCATTTAAAACACCAATACCGTGATGCACTCACTGTCGTGAATAAGTTATTTTTTGATTTAGATTCTTGATACGGATTCTATCGCGTTTGATATAAAATATCCACTTGCAGAATATGACAGAACCTCCGCAAGGAACGAGTCTATCAATTCCATTGTCATATTCTGCAAGTGGGTATTTTATATCAATCGCGATAGAATCCGTTTAAAGAATCTTAATCATGAGCAACATTCGCGTAAATATACGAAAACTATAAGTTATTTTTTATTCGCTCGTTTTATTATTCCCCGTAATAAAATGTAGCATATATTCTATAGCTTAGTCTCTTAAGTAGTACAGCTTTTCATTAGTGAATTAATTTTCACAGTCGGATCAGTATTTCCGAAGATTGACCCCTACAAACAAAGTAAATCTTATCTGTTTATAATATCAGTACTCGTGTAAGTATATGGCAGCTAATATAATGAAAACCTATATTATGTATGATATGTTATCAGGCTTTCAGATTGGTAACCAGTTCCACACATCCAGGACTTTGCTTACCAGCTGGAGGGATTAAGTTTATCTTCAGCTCGATTTGATGAGACATACAATCAGATGCCAGTCTTTCATGAAGATATACTCAAGACGGCACCAACTCAAATATACCAAATATTTGAGTTCCCTTTTATGACCGTCAGACTTCGAAAGGCAGCTCAGACTTTCCAAAGATTTATAGACAAGGCTCTCAAGGACTTTTCTTCTTCTGTTTTGAGTACATCAATGACATCTTAATGTATTTCAGCCTAGAAACTCAGTACCATCAGTATTTGTCACAGATCTTCCAAAGATTAACAGAGTGTATTAATTAACATCAGCAAATGCGTTTTTGGCCAGCCTTCCTAGGATGTTCAGTTTCTGCCAATGGTATACGCCCATTAGATGTCCAGGCAATTCAGGGTTTCCCAAAACCGAAAAGCTAAGGAGGTTCTTAGGTATGATGAACTTCTATAGACGTTTCAAAACTTAAGCCGCTTTAACTCAAGCACCGCTCAGTTGAGCGCTAATGAGTTTTTTACAGGTCGGCTTTAAAGTCAAAATCTCACTCCAGAATGTCAGCCCGCTTCGACCGATTGCAAGACCAGTATAGCCCAGGCAACACTGTTGGCACATCCAGAAGCAGCAGCAGAATCAGCCATACAGACCGACGCCTCAGACACGGCAATAGGAGCAGTCTTACAACAACACGAAAGTGACACCTGGAAACAACGGTATATCTTTTCTAAAAAAACTTAACAACAGAAAACGATTTCAATTTCATTCTGTGTATAAAAAATAAAACTTGTCTGTATGTCCTTTATAGAATATTAAACTATACATCTGATCATGAGAAGATCTGTAACAAACTTGTGCATAAGCTCACGGAGGCTTCAAAATTAGGATTTGATGGTGAAGTTTATTAATTATATGAGGCGGATAAAACCGCGGTTCGTAGTTAGTTAATTATATTATTACTTATATCTAGTGTCCAAGTGTAATACAATAAACAACCTACTTCAGTCACGTACTATGTAAATTACTTACACGTTCGTTGACGTCACACAGTAGCTGATACTTGTGTGTTGGTCTGCTTGCGAGGCAAACAATAACTCTGTAACATACATCATCGTCATGCGAGTTATCTCACGGTGTAGGCAGAGAGTAAAACTTTAATGAGAATCCTGTAAAATCAAACCTCAACGTCACTATAACAAATTGACCGAATTTAACGTTATCCATACACTAACCGAACCCTACAGTAATTATGCATTAGGTACTCAAATTATTTTTACAAGTTACCAAAAAGTTGATCTTCAATCGATTATTTCCATTTACGAGTAATTTGCCTTCAAAATACTCAATTTCGGCACTTTTTACCGATAGCACCCTTAATCGATAAAAACTCTTTTTCAATCATATATTTTTTTTACATTAAGATATATGTTTATATATTATATATTTCTTTTATATATTTGAAAATGGTTTAGGTTCACAAATCATCCCTGCAGATAGCATTGCAGTGGCAGTATATACAGGGTTAAATGTAATTAACGCAAGACTTCTTGCAGGCAGCATATCTACATCAAAACCAACAACATTTGTTCTACGACTTTTTACGAATCTAGATAAATAGTACAAAAAAAAATAAAAACAGAAAATGTTTGCACCCTCTGTTATGTATTACTCTGTATCTTATAAGAATGACCCGCGGGAGCCCCTATCTTGCCGCGTTCGTTTCCCGCTCTATTTTCTTAGCCGCACGCAGACTAAATGATAGTTCAGAGGCAATATATTAATTTCGTATGGGAATATTAAAATTTTAAAAACTATTAATTTTCAAAAGTCGTAGAACAAATGTTGTTGGTATTGATGTAGACATGCTGCCTGCAAGAAGTCTTGCGTTAATTACATTTAACCCTGTATATAAAAGGAGGGTAATGGTTCGATGAATGTAGATCTGCCTGAACGGCTTGTGGAATCTTAAGGTAAGAAAAATTGTTTGATTTGTCTTGATACACTACACCGAGTAGGTACATTACATCATATTTCAAGGAGCCGGGTTTTATTTTCAATTTAATGTTAGGTTCCGTGGAGTTTCTGTCTTAGCAAATGTCACACTGCAGATCACCAGTTATAGCATTTCAAAACGATTTTACTACTTACAGTTTGTTTATTATTGCTATTCCAAATGTTATAATGTAGACTAAACGAAATTCTAGTTGGAAAAGGGTCGAAAGTGACGTAAAATGGTTCGTGTAAACCAACACACCGTGCTTTGTCGCCTGTTCAGTTTTGCACATGGCGTAACTTTCGATGTCTCACTCACCATTTTCCCGACTATGATAGTAAATTTTACTTAAATGCACTCTAATCTTTAGTAATAGTAATTTAATAACTTAGCTGGATAAGTTGCTGGTTTATATTTATTACTACTAGCTGGTGCCTGCGACTTCGTTCGCGTAGCATAGTAATACTATAATCAAAGTGATTTGTTATTGTTTGCTTGCATTCGTTTCAGTATTTTCGGAGATTAACCCGGACAAACAGACAAACCCACAAACGGACAAACAAAAAAATAAAATATCATTGAAAAGAGTTCTAATACTATTTTAACATCACCCCTAATTAGTTTTACGTAAATATATTCAATGTACAGACACGAATTGTACTGTTTTATTATATGTATAGATTTTATAATTGTATACATAGATTTTTTTAATTCTGCTTTTTTACATTACACAAACATGTGTTTATTAATCTACAGTAATAAAATAATATCGTCCAGGTCGAATTCCTCATGTCATTCCTACATTCTCCTGCTGTAATGAGGCGGCGGCGGTCCGACACGACCGAAGAGCAATCATGCGCAGGACCGACGGCTTAACGTGCTCGAGGCACGGGGGTGTAACACCGCCAACTTCATGGCTCTAGAATGTGGACATTGAAAAATCCCAATAACAATTTTTTGTCCAACCCGTGATTCCAAGATTTTTGTGTTTGTTTTTTGTCACACAAACACAAATCATTAGATAACGATAAAAGCTCAGACGTATATTGCAATCTGTAGTAACATAAATGTCTTGTGTCTAATAACAAACATGACTGGTTCCCTTGGAATAGATTTTACTCGGGTGGAACCGCAGGGCACAGCTAATACACGTGTTCAGTTACTAAGTGTCTCATAGACAGTACACAGTCGATATTATTTTTTTTTTTTTATTTATTCTTTATGTACATAAAATTTATTACATACGACTTAATCTAATATAGGAGAAGTACACCGGTGAGCTTATCTCTATAAGAGATTTCTGCCAGCCAACCGACACAATTTATACAGAGAATTAAATGCGGTTGTACTAGGTACACAATAGACACAAAAAAAAAATTAAAAAAAAACAATCATATAAATACTAAGTGCTTGTAATAATTATAAATGAACACAAAATATAAACAATATACATATGCATACAATAAATACATAACTAAATATACATAATTAATAAACTTACATATATAATATGATATCAAATAAACCTAAATATCATACCTTTATAAATAATATAATAAATATAATAATATATTATGGACTAATCTATATTGACGATAAATAGTGCTTCTTCAATCTGGACTTGAATGTCTCAGCAGAAGGGCTCTGCTGTATAACTTCTGGGAGGGCATTCCACAGCTGGGCTGCACGCACAGTAAACGAATTTCTGTAGAAAGAAGTGGAATAGGAGGGTATGGATAATGCATTTTTTACTGTGCATGCTCTTATTGGCCGATCGTTCGGAGGATTATAAAGAAATCGTTCAGATAGATATGAAGGAGAACGTGTTTTAAGAATTTTGAACAATAACGTTAGTACGAGTATGTGTAAGTTTCTGCGTTGGCGGATTGGAAGCCATTGCAGTTTGTTACGAAATTCAGATATTCGATCATATTTACGCAGTCCAAATATATAGCGAATACATAAATTTTGAAGCCGTTCTAACTTATTTAATAATTCTTCTGTAACATCTAAGTAACACGCGTCCGCATAATCAAGAATAGGAAGTAAAAGATATTGTGTTAGAAGGATTTTAGTAGATAGAGGAAGAAAATTTTGTAGTCTCTTTAGTGCGTGCAAGGAGTAGTGCATCTTCTTACTGATCTCATTAATGTGTACAGACCAGGACAAATCAGAGTCAATAAACAGACCTAAATTCTTAGCGCTATTACCGAAGTCAATAATATTGCCGCTGTATGATATTTTAGTGAGAGATTTAGGGTCTATTTTACTACGTAATTTTCTGCTGCCAATGAGTAGTACCTGGGACTTTTTCGGGTTAATAAGAAGACCACACATGTCAGCCCATTCCTTCAAGCGCTGCAAATCACAGTTAACTTCATCAATAACCCCCGCGATATCGTTAACGGTAGAGTGCTTATAAAGTTGCAGGTCGTCTGCATATAAATGAAATGCAGAGGACAATGTTTTCGTGATCTCGTTAATGAATACCGCGAAGAGTAAAGGCGACAAGACTCCCCCCTGAGGTACCCCAGTCGCAATGTCACACCACTCAGAACAGTGCTCCGGGGTGAAAATACGTTGTGTTCATCCCTTAAGGTATGACTCAAACCAAGCGAGAGCCGATTGCGATATTCCAATTGAAGTGAGGATGCCCAGTAAGATATCGTAATCCACTGAATTAAAAGCACTACTGAAATCCAATAAAACTAGGATTGTTAGCATCCTTTGATCCATAGCTAATCGTATATCCTCAGTTACTTTCAGTAGTGCAGTAGTGGTACTATGAAATTGACGAAATCCTGATTGGTACGGGCTTAAAAGCTCATTGACGTGCAAAAATGAAGTAAGTTGTTTAGAAACCGCTTGTTCTAAAATTTTAGAAAGGATAGGCAAGATAGAAATAGGTCGAAAATCAGAAGGAGAAGTAGGGTTAGAAATTTTAGGGAGAGGAATAACATGAGCCTTCTTCCACTCAGAAGGAAAGGTATTAGTAGAAAGAGAAAAGTTTAAAATGTGAGCAATAATAGGAGACAATAAATCAGCAACCGGCAACAACATGTCTCTACTTAGAGCATCACAACCAAATGCTTTAGTAGTAATTGATCGAAGACCTTCATAAACTTGATGTTCTGAGATTGTAGTCAATACAAAAGGGTCGTACGAAGGAGGACTACATAGAGAGAGCAATTGCAAGTAAGCTGATTTATTGGAGTCAGACAATGTAAGCGGTATTATTTAATTAATTAATGCAATAAGCTAACTGACGACGCCAGGATACCTGTCGTCTCTAGAAGTGCTGAGATAAGCCGATATGGGATATTTGGGGAATTGGAAAAGTTGACTCACCTCATGTCCAAGCGAAGCGCCGCGTCTCTCTAACACTCCACCACACTTATAATTATATAGTTATTGTTTTTGAGCCGGCAAAGCAATGAGTTATTTAGGTATTAGGTTTAGCAGCATTAATAGATTGATTTGAGCACAATAAATACTGGAAACACTATTAAGCTATCTGCGCAGGAGCATACATGCAAAAAGCAAGCGAGCCGAAGACAAACTGGTAGTAGCCCGGCTCCAGACTGGGTTCCGCTGTGTTCATACGGAAACGGCGACAGTGACGCCTATACATCTCGAAGCATGGTCCCCGTCACGATCTATTTGGCATGTTTTTTTCTCGAAGACTCTAGATCATTAGAAAAAGATCTTTGAAAATTTCACTCTATAAGTGAAAGAGAAGAGTCTTAGAATTAAAACTTACACGCTGTAGATCTCGGAGCGATGTTAGTAATAAACCTTATTCACACGAAAGGGTGTCTCGAGCACACATGAAACGTTAAGTTACAACTAAGTTGCCGCGTTTCGTGCCGTTTGCTATCAGCTGGAGGCCCATCCGAGGCAAGGAGGAAAGGAAGACGACGCATCTTCGTAACAATCCTCAAGTCCATGGGTCGGTAGTTATTCAAAGCCTCATTCTTGTTTCCACCGTTATACTATATAATATATATATTATTCTTCTTGAGATGTAAATATATTTTTATATAATATATAATAATAATAATAGTAATAATATCGTCCTAGCCGATTTCGGCTACGGCGGCCGTCTCTATAGAGATGAGCCAGATGCGCAGGACATATTATAGTGCACAAGTGTGCGCGCAGACACAAGTGCACTCTCTATTCCCTCACTTTCATATTCCGATGGGACGGCAATCCGACACGACCGGTGAGAGATCAGGCGCAGGACCGACGGCTTAACGTGCTCTCCGAGGCACGGGGGTGTATCACCGCCAACTTCCTGACTCCGGACTGTTATTAGAAATTGAAAAATCCCAATAACAATTTTTGGTCCGACCCGGGATTCGAACCCAGGACCTCACGTCTGTGGTTGAACACGCTTACCACTAGACCACGAGGCAGTCCAGTATAATATATACTACTACTATATATATAAAAATATATTTACATCTCCAGGAGACTAACGTGTAAATTGAGATAATAAACTTGACTATGTTATAGAAATGAGGCATTATGTAATCCAACAGGATGATAAAAAAATAACGGTAATGCATTTTTTACGTGACAATAATATATTTCAGTATCATACACCCGTATATAAACCCATGCGAATTCTGAAGAAGCTTAGTTTATAATAAAATGGCGAAATTACTTTCGACATTCATCCTATTCACTTGTGTCTGCGCTAGTCTTGCCTGTAATTTTATTACTTAAATATTTATATCCTAAATTAGGTCGTCTCTTATATCGGGAACCCGCAATTGTTGCTGCAGATGAATGATGAGAGACTAGTGACCATTCTACAGAGGATTATGTATATTTTGCCACTCTTTATCCAACTGTTATGGTGAAAAACACTAAGTATATAACTAAGCATTTTAAATTACACATTTTTGTTATAATAAATGTATTGTTACAGACGGACCAGCCCGCTATGTCACACCTGAAGCCCTGCTGAACGAAGCCTTCGCCCAGGTCATCAAGGGCGTACCATCACTGAGGATAGAGTCTATCGACCCACTCTACATCAGTTATTTTGAGGGCAATTTCGCGACGTTGCGGTATAAAAATTACAACAATACCGTGCGCGGTTTGAAAAATTGTCAAATCACGACAAATATGTAAGTTTACGTTTAATGAACACTCAACTATACAGGGCTATTTATTGAAGACAGGCCAAATTTTCAGATTGGATTCAGTAATCATAAGATAATACATTCTATTTATAAATAAAAATATAAAATATTTGATAAATATTATTTAAAATTTTAAATAAAGATACAAAACAGAGGATACGACATTCCGTAATTATTTTCGCGTAAGAGCTGTTTAAGCCTTAAGGTCGTTAAACTCTTCGTATGCGAATTATTGATATATTTTTTCGGAACATTTCAAACCGATGTTTATGTAACAAAATTAGAAGAAAAAAATTGAAACACACTCTTGGGTGGACTTTTACTTCCTTTTTTTTTAATTTGGCCAATGTCTAATAAATAACCCTGTATTAGTAAGACCGCATCGAAAACTTTTTGATCTAAATGATAAGATTTTTTATGAATGGTAAAAATTGATTCTTGATTCGTCTTCATTCAGATCCATAGGACATTTTTTATAGAGAGTAGATTTTTATAGTACAAGGACGGAAGTTACTCGGAGTCTTTTTTGGTGACTACCGACGCCCATGAACATCTGCACGTATGCTACCCAGATGCATTGCTTTCCTATCCTCCTATCTACCAATGGACCGACATCTTGTGGGCGGGAGGTAACCTGGTCGTGAGGTCATAAAGTATATGAATTTTAATCAGTTCCCTTATTAAAAGAATCAAAAATTTACTGGGTATTTTAGTATTTCTGACACTCACTCAGAAATAAAAAGAAAACGATATAATGACTTAAAATCGTGTTTATTTCAGCTTCAGCTCGGACAGGCAGGTGGTGTACTTCGTGCTGGACTGTCCCCGCCACGTCCTGTACTCCTCGAACGAGGTGCAAGGATATCTCATGTATGAGAATATGTACGGGAAAGGCACATTAGAAATTGACTATGGTTAGTATGTATAGAATTACACCACTGATCTCTTTACAACTGGATAGATGTTAGAACAATTTTTAATAGTTTCAATATGGATACAGATTGATGACAACACAGTATACGTAAATCCCGTACCCACGCGAATTGCAGAACATAAAATGCCCAAATAGACATTTTATGATATATACAGGGTTAGGTTTTGGCACGTCATGGCTATCTGATGTATTTAATTGCTAGATAAAGCCATTTACTGCATAAGGAAAGAGGATTAAAAGCTCGGTATTGAAGGGCAATACCTATATAGTCGTTCCATAAATGTTTTTGTGTTCCTCTGGAACCACTGACATCACTGAAAATACAGTTAGAAAAATACCTATTTCTATCCTAAAATGTATCAAAATCTCGTATTCTATTGTATAATTTGTCCGTGGACAAAAATGTATGCAAAGTACCGCGTACGTTTAATCTCTCGTTTGCGTAACTCGATACAGTTGTAAGCGATCTATTTTAGCGGACATAAAAGTTCATTAAACAGCCTTTAGAGCCACGGAGAAGCGTGTCGCGAACATCGACTCACTTGTGTTCTGTTCGCAGGTAGATACGTGGTGGCCGTGTACGCACAGGTGAGCTACACGAAGGACTACTACGGGAACACGTGCTACAAGCTCGGGGCCTTCTCGCTGGACGTCACTGTGATAGGCCCTATACGCTTTAACTTCATGCACCTGTACAATAACAACTTGTACAAAAGTAAGTTATTAGCAAACTGTATATGTACTTCTTAATTTGGCACCTCGGATAGGTGCAAATTTAAGTGATGAAGACAAATGAATATAGATCTATTTCTATGCTCTAGCGGGTGAACAAACTTCCTTAGTAATATATTAAGGAGAAGAAGGTTTTCTCACCCGGTGAACATACCTCCTTAGTAACCTATTACTAAGAAGGTTTTTTCACCCAGTTAACACACCTCCTTAGTAATCTATTACTAAGGAGGTTTTTTTACCCGGCTGCTGGTAGGCATATTTCGACACACATTTCGTCTCTCCAAACGCGATCACTGGATACTAGAACTTTTTTTCGTCGGCAATTGGCTAGTCTAAATATTATGTAATCACTGACCATATTATGAAGTTGAATTAACAGAAAGAGGTAGTGCCTTACGGTGTGCCAGATACTTCTCGTTCACACGATATACGCGTAAAGTGGCTCCCGTGTTGTCGTATTTCGTGCGGTCTGTGAGACTCGGATGATCTATGCAAGGGGGAGGGGGAAGGTGGTCCACGCATCTGTATAACCTCTATACGGATGTCCATGTGTGCTGTGTGTCATGCTATAAAACAATTATAAATGTAAATGCGCAGGTGAAGAAATCAACAAGTTCGCGAACGAGCACTGGAAGGAGGCTGCGGTCTTCTCCAAGGACCCGGTGTGGTACCCCATCATGAGAGCAATTGTGGCCAGGTTGAACCAGTACCTGCTTACCGTATACGTACAATAGTTGTACATAACAATTCTGTTTTGAAGAGTCACCATAAAAACAGATAATAAAATAAATACAGGTAAAAATCATATTGTTTTATTTATTCTAGAAATATTTTATTGAAATTGGCCTGTAGTAGCTTTTGAAAGTATGAGTGGCAAAAAAAATGGATAAAACAATACAAAGGACATTGGGCATCCTTGTATGGGACACTTACCTACGGCGAACAAAAACAAAATTAGGTCCGGTAGATAGGCAATTAAATCTGAACAAACCAACCGTCTCCATTCAAATGATAACCCGACCGAATTCAAAAGCATCAACTTATGTGCATGCCATCACGCGCTCTGCTAAACTCGCAACTTGAGTAGAGTCGCCGCCGCTGAAGCCTGTTATGAGAATAGTGTTGGGCGCTGTATTACCTCCTCACATAACATCACACAGTACTTACTCTGTACGATCGTAATATTTCATGTCGTTTTCCGGAGTACACTTCTCGTATGGATAGTGAAACTTTTATGGGGGTTTATTACGTTTTATGGCTGTCTTACAATATAATTAAAATTAAATGATTTCTACGCAATACTATGTTATAAAATAGATCACCCACCTTACAGCCCTGACTTGAGCCCTAACGATTTTTTTACGTTCCCCAAAATTAAGCAAAGCCTTCGTGGTCAACGTTTCAACTCACCCGAAGAAGCTGTTAACGCATACAAATTGGCGATTTTGACTACCCCCACTTCGGAGTGGAATAAATGTTTTAGTATGTATTTGTCTCGACTGTAAACTTGAAATTATGTCTAGACAGACAGTTTGTAGACTATTAGTCTACCCAGATGGGTAGACTAATAACTATTAGGTACCTATCTATTATCTGGACAAGCAAGCCTAATTAATTATTGGAGACAAGTAAGGAGGTAATAAAAACCTGGGCACGAAAACCGCAAATCGCACATGCAGCGTATTTATCTTTCAATTAAGGCGAGGGATAAGAATCATAAAAATACCTTCAATTTGTGTGTATAACCCCTTAACTTACATGATTAAAAACTTCATCCCCTTAAAAAAATAGGTTGGGTTAAATTCCTAAACCCTTTCTCTCATATACGAGGCGAGAATTAATTGGCTATTACAATTCGGAGTACCGACGTTTTGCGGGTATACGATAGGCGCGGACGTTAAAGTTGGAATAGTTTTATCTTTCCTAAAGTAAGAAGTCTTGCATGCAGTCGAATAGGACAGGTACTACCCGGGAGGTCTCCTGTCGCGTTTCGTATGTATTACTAGTTGGTTCGGAATCAAAAATTACTAAATATAGCGGAATTGTACGGTGTACAGTGTCAAATAGATAGTCTACTGACACTGTTAATGAGCCCATACTACCTAGTATTTATATATATTCCTTATTACTAAATTCAACAACAACACACCTGTCTGACAGACTCCTTTAGGGCAGAGTTTCTCAAAGTGGCGGCCCCCAGGCGGTCCGTGGCAGAAAATAGCAATTAAAAAATAGTTGCAGCGCCGAAGTTATGCGACTAGTTTTAAATGCATAATTAGAAAAGAGTATTTAATAATTTAGCCTCTCTTATACTTATTAAAATCCATGATACATGAAATTAATCGATAACTCTAAGCAAATAGCCTTACTTCCAAGGATTGACACAAAATTCCTGTTGTTTAATTCAGTCACCTTTAAATTTTATGTGTTTGGTGTCACTGGTATTATTAAGGCGAAGCTAAAATTCTTGAAATTCGTCAAACCAACGACATTGCCACCCTTCTGACACAGTCAAGTTAAAGTCCGTTCACTTCAAAATGATAAAAATTAGAAACCCCATTGCGACTGTGATGCACGTGGTGACCAAGAAATATGTTTTACAACATGGGACAAAGTAATTGTATCTAATTATTTTTTTTTATACTTTTTATATCATAAATCGAATGTATTATTGATTCTTAACCAAACATGAAAATTTGGCCGGTGACCAAAAAATAACCCTGTATAGAAATTCGCTTGTACAATTGGTTTGGATTGCGACATCATTTCTTTAAGCAATTATAGTCATTGTTGCTCATTCCCAAAAGCGAATTATGCTTGCGCTTTCTTTTTTCATATTTGCTAGACAATGCTTATATAAAAACTCTTTTGTAATGCAAAGAAATACGCGTTTCTTTCATTTTAAAAAAAAAATGGGTTGGTCTGTTGTCAAACACAACGAGAGAAAATTTTGTGTCATTTTTGGAGTTGCATACGATCGTTTAAACAATGGTTTTATCGGTGAAAAACGGTTTTTAAAGATAACTAAAAGGCAAAAAACAATATCAATTAAAAATTCAACAGGCCCGCTGAATTTGTTTTACCGTTTCTTCTCAGGACAGTGCTAGGGTGACCTTTGAAGGTCTTTCCATCTTTATCATCAGATCAAATCCGTGTCTCAAAAATTTAAGATTGTCATAGTTTTTTTATAGTATAATTTTTGATCCAATATGTTGAGTTGGATGAAAAATTGAGAACCGGTCGATATCGTTTATTTTGCACTCAATAACTAGAGCAACTTTATAATTTTTACCATTTTAGTTCATGTATTTGTGGAATTATAATAGTATAATATCTGTGGACTTCACCCACCACGTACAATTAAAAAGCTTTTACCATCAAATGCAATCGCTCACGTTCCCATAGACGCCATACACAAGTGTCAAGTAACGGCTCCTGTACTCTATGGGGTATTAACGCCATCATATTATTATAATACTTCTTACTCAATATACTCTACAACTAGCTTTTAATGCACCATACCTCACCACCTCTCCCATATTAAAATAATTCCATTACAGTAATAAAAATGCAATAAAAACAGGAACAGGAAATGAAAACTACAATAACGAGTATTCATAACAGTAGTGTACAACTCTAGCTGTGCGGATGTCTATGGGTCATTTGCCGCTTCATTCCTAAACATATTCTCTATCAATAAACATTAAGACGGCTCGAATATCGGGCATATTCCATCAAATTAAAGTCGGAACCAACGTTGTAGTGCTTACTTAATTAAACAGAATGTATAAATTGGTAGCTGTGCCTCGCAGACCCTCGAATATTTAGATGCCGCGGTAATGGCATTGCAAATTGGAGACCTCATTTTTTTTCTTTTTGTTTTCTTTTCTTTCTATATATCTCTAACATATAAAGTAGGCAATGAATTTAACTATATTATATGGTTTGATGGTTTGAGAACAGAAACTTTCCTACGCAGTGGCTTGGTCAATTATGGAGGCTTGGAGAGAAACTCGCGGTGAAAGTTTTTTATAGCTAGGTACCTGAATATAGTCGCCAAGCCCATAGACATCCGCAAGGGGCCTAACAGATGGTCTTTTAGAAATGAATAAGATCTTTTCTTGAAGATAGGTCTAGGTCGTGTCGATTCGGAAATACCGCGGGAGGAAATTGCACAGCCTACGCTATTGACTTATTATGATAGTCTCCACCAGTAGATTCTAGGCATTGCGGCAATGACTAAATTACCCTGGAATATTTTTATTGCGGCGAATGTAAGATGTCCATTACCTCCAGTAAAAGAGCTGGTCTGGGTCCCTGAGCGCTAGACTCGTGTTAGGTTTCGCCTGCTGTTCCTCTAATATCTCGGTTTAGCCCGATTTTTGAAGTCCGAAATCCACGCGAGCGACGCGGCAGGCGGAAGCTAGTTATAAATAAGACAAAAGAGACATAAATGTCTTGGATAAGTAGCTGTAAGTACAAGAATTGTAAATTGAAATAAATAAATAAATAAGATCTGAACGTTTTAAAATAATTATAACTATTACACTAAATACAATGAGTAGCGTCGTAAACCAATAATGTGCGTTTCATTCACTCTATAACTAAACGTACATACAATTCGCTATATATATTTACATCCCACATGGGAAAATGCAACATAACATTATCCCCACTTTGACAAAATAGCAGAAGATAAGCATTTCTAAATAAAGACAATATCGTAAATACACCTATTTTACGTTTCTGGCGTTACATAAACGACGCGGTACGGAAAACGCTTTGAAAAAGGTCCAGAAAGCAATTATTTTTCATTTTTAAAAGCACTTATCGGTGGGCATGGAACTTGGAATTCTATCTCGATGTCCGAAAATGGAACACTGCTGCTGGTATTAAGCCGAACAATTCTTCGGAACATTTGAAAATAGGATTGAAGATGCAGAGGGAACTGACATCTATATCTCTCCTTAGGGCAAAAGGCTCGAGCTGCCCGAATATAACATGGTCACCTAAGAACACTATTATTTTTGAGATTATACGAAAATTACGCAAAACTTAGTTAAATTTTTAATAACTCCCAATGTCCTAGCTGACTCTAAATGACGCTTCTTAAGTTTATGCGCCAATGTCTTATAAAGTAATAATATTGCTTTAACGCAACTACCACCAATTAATTTAAACACGTCATTAGTCATATAAACATATCATATATATCGCCTCATCTCAGTAACTTACAAGAGGCTACTAATTCAATTAAATCAATATGTATTAAGGCACATTTTTACCAATGTATCGACATACTATCTCCTTTAATGGCTAGATATAATGACATAAAACGCGATTATGAATCTATATCTCACTTACTCTCTAAGCACCAAAAGGCGCAAAAACTACAACTATGCCTAAGGGGCCAAATCTATTATAGTTTATACCATAATTTAATCACATGCATATAAAAAGAAACTACATTATTTCAAAGTGTTCTGTGTTGTTATTTTCTTACTTCTCTTTCAGTAATACGCGTGTTATCACACACTACTTACACATTGTACTAAGTAGCATATTATTGCAAAGCTATAATTGAGCGGTCAAAATTGTATTTTCATTGCATCTAGAGTTTCCAACATCCGTAGACATCAGCGTATCCGCAAATGCGTTGCCCTTGTCCCTCCACCCCTCCATGGGCCACCGGCTACTTATACTGCGTACGAAACGCGACAGCACAGCAGTCACGTCGTGCTGATTCTATTAGCCTTGCATCACATCCTACTAAACCGTATAACCGTCCCGAGCGACGCTTGAACAACGTACTATTATGTAAACGTTGTCAAAAGAGTATATAGTTGTTAAAGAGGTAGAAAAACATCAACATAAGTGTAGTTGCGTTAAAGTGTATCTGTTTCGTGAAATCACAAAGTGGCTCCAACGGAAGACTGCGGACAGAGCTGATGAATGTAAGCGAAAAAAAACCCTACGCGAAATGTGTGATAAAATAATAAAAGCAAAATTAAAATATGAAAGTTTTAAAAAAGGGTCACTTATAAACAATACAAAAATAATTTTAAAGTTTGAAAATAGAAGGCAAATAGCCAATACTTATCCCGACATATAATATTATATAGAGAATATATATTACAAGCTGCGCTCCGCAGTTTCGCCCGCGTAAGTTTCGATCCTGTGGAAATATCGAGATGAAAAATAGATGCTGGCCGATTCTCAGACCTACCCGATATGCACAAAAATTTTCATGACAATCGGTCGAACCGTATCGGAGAAGTATGGTAACTGTTTCAGCGGTGTGAGTTTCCGCTAGCCCATTGAGGAGGGAGGTGAAGGAACGCATCTGCATAGCCCTACTTCTGTTTTTTTTTTTTTTGTATTTCTATTCTGTGGATGGAAATACTTCCAACGCCTTAAAAAAAAGTGGTCGATACACATTGTCTATTATTCTCGTCCCGCCCACTCGCAGCGCGGCCCGTTTACTCTTGTCACTTTGCACGCAATTTCACGAGAAATTGACAAATGACAATTGAGTGGATAAATGACAAACGTCAAATGTGTTTTTTTTTCGTTTTTTCGCGTAAGCTTAATAGTTTAATGCCTCTAAGGGATACACGCATTTTACTATTTTATTATATGTATAGATATTATATATTAACACCTATATAATATAGTAGTAGTAGTCACTATATCATCATAACTCATGTTTTATTAACCAAGCTTACCTATTTAAGTTAAGCTGTGGAGTTGTGTGCCAAAGCGTTGTTTGGGTTTTTTTTTCAATGAAAGGAGACGTTTCATTTTTGTATGGACATTTGGCCTCCATGATGTACAGTTGTGAGCAAGTTTCTAAAAATATACATAACAGCAATCAACTTACAATTTTGTTTAAAATTACCTCGTTTTTGGGTTCACGAAGTGTTTAAAACAGTATTTGCCTATCAGTAATAACATTATGCTCTCTAACAGAAACGAAAAGAATTAAACCATTATATCGTACAACACAAAATCACCACAATGAAGATACAATTATGATACTTTAGCAACAAATCTTTTTATGCGATACAAACAATAACACGACCACTCAAGACTGGGAAAACGCGGGAACACATCACATTTGCCGGCATAAGTCAGCCAATCACGATAGCGTAGATATATTTCACGTTTGGCGGCAAGATCCGGCCAATCACGTTAGCGCGGGAACAGTTTTTTTTTTATATGATATAGAAGGGCAAACGAGCAGCCGGAGCCATTTTCATGACTACTGACGCCCACAAACATCCGCGTAGAGGCTATGCAGATGCGCTGCCCTCCTTTCTCCTCCCACCTCCATGGGCCACCGGTTACTTACACACTGCACGAAACGCGACAGCACAGCTGTCACTTTACGCCGGTCTCGTGTAAGCGAGAGGTACCTCCCCGGTCGTGCCGGCCCGTAAACAGATGTTTGTTGGTGTCGGTATTCATTAAAAAGGCAAGTTTGCCTCCCGATACTATTAAAAAATCAAAGGTTTCAATGTATTATTATTGTCTTTGTGATATAAATTATTATTATTATTAGTAGCCGTAATGCCAGCAGTAAATGGATATGAGAAGATGATGATGATGTTATTAAATGTCCTCGCCTGAATACGTACCTGTTCAGCGGCATATTATAGGAAGAATAGTTTAGAAAAGGACAGAAATATAGGTAAACAGCTGATAGTCTAGTGAACCGACTTGACCTCTACGCGTTTTAAGGCAAAGTGGATCAACGTTGCAGTACTGTTGCGATGCTTTAAATGTTCTTTATTTGAATATTTCATGCATATAACAAAAAATTAACAAACACGTCTAGTTTAAAATCATTTACTTTACACGTTTTATGTGTTTTTTTATTAAAAAAGTTTAATATTTTTAAAACTTTGGACCCGCATATCTCCGAAACGCTTATCATTTTTTCAAAAATTCTTTTTGCATTTGAATACTACTAATGTACTCTAACCCCCATTAAATCAGCTGTCCCTTTTTCTTGTACACCCTGTATATTCATACTTGTAGACGTAATTCACAAAAGTGTTCCAAGTGACTTTAAACATATTTGTTAAATTATTCTAGAAACGTGTCCGTATAGGACTAATTCGCAAAAATGTTCCAAGTGTATTAAAACGCATTTGTAGTTAAGTTTTTCCTCCTTAAAATAATTATGTGTTGTGCCAATCACAGCATGAAGATGTCTCAATTTAATGTCGTGATGAATAATACTCTGACTCTAAGGACTAGAAAATAATAATTTCAAAGTTTGTATGTTTACAGGTTTTTATGAAGATTTTATATACAAATAAATGGGTTTGTGGTATTGTATGAGGTACCTGATGAGGATTTCAGAACTCACAGGTGCTCACGTCTGAAGCCTTAAGAATTTAGTTAGAGCGAAACCTTTAATAAATATGGAATTTAGATTTGGAGAAACAAAAGTTATTCAGATAATACGTTCAAATTCACTCCGCACTTAGTCTGGTTTTGACAGGATTAAATTACATGGTTGAATTGTGGGCTTTAAAATTAATATAAAGTTGTTTTTGTTTAGCGATATTGAGTGCTTACTTGAGATGTAGTTTTAATTAATAAACTGAACTTAAGTACAGTATTGAGTTCAGCGTCTCAAGTGAGTGTAGCGCTTATTAATAAATCACACTCGTCACTTTTTGTCGCTCTCAAGTTGCAGCTGTAGCGCTCAGTTTTTAAGTAGCGTCAAACCATAGAGTAACTTATATACTGGGTATAGAGTAATCAGCCAACTTACGCTAAAGTGACATCTAGTGAAGATCCTTCAAACTAAATATTCTGTGTACCTATATAGATATAGCACTATACGACTAGGTAGGTATATATATATATATACTGCGGCGCCCGGCACGGCCGGACCGGGTTTTCGCTTACACGATACCGGCGTAAAGTAACAGTCCCGTTTTGTGTCTTGTGTAAGTAGCCGGTGGCCCATGGAATGGGAAGAATTTTTTGAAGA
>LUGF01053624.1:0-14295 GCA_001625245.1 Calycopis cecrops
ACCGCCATTATTTTTTCGTCCGCGAGAACCGACATTATGTTCACCGCCATAATTATTTGAATACCGAGGGGCGCCCCTTCCCCTCGTATACCCCCTAGAATAAGATTTATGGAATGGAGTACGACTATTAAAAGTGTTATGAAAAGTAGACCTACCTCTGTTATGGCGAAAACTCATTACATTTTCTTCTCTACCGCTGGATAGGGTCTCATCCTCTGCAGCTTGAACAGCGTCCTTTAATGAGTTGTAGTTCCTGGCTGCTATGATAGTACTAAGACGACTATTTCGCAGGCCATCGGCAAATCGCTTTATCGCGATACGCTCGTTTAGTGGCCGTAAAATATCATATGAGCTTGTATTACCGTTGGCCTGTGAAATCGTCAAGTCAACAAATAATGACTCTATCTGCTTACCATACTCTTGAATTGTTGAATTATTTTGGCGAATATATTGCAGCTGGGCCTGAATGGCTGTGTCCGACTTCTTAGGCAGCAATGTACTTCGCATGTCCTGTATTAACTCTGAAACAGAAGAGTAGTCGGCACATAGGCGCAGCTTGGCGCTTTCGGAGAGTCTAGATTTTAACACAAATTTTATTAAAAGTTTTTTACTTAGACTATCTAACATCGAATCATACATTTCTATATTTGATATTAATTGTTTGGTGACGCTCTCATCACCCGTCATGACTGGTAGCAGAGAAACTGCTGTTTTCAACTCGAACTTCTCCATATTAAATGAACTCGTATTTGGTAATAATAATACAATAACTTGACACGGTTACATGGCCTTATTTATAATAATTTATACGAGAACTCTTACATAATATTATAATAAGGTTATACAGAGCTATCTACTATCTAAGTATTACTAAATGTCCTAATTAGTTAGTCATTTTATTTCCGCACTTTAACGTTTCCGCGCACTCACAATATGTCACACTACACTCACTCACACTGGTGACTCTTGGTGAAGCTCCTTCTGCTGCTGACGCCGCATGGCACTCAGCGTCCTCCGTAGGTCATGGGTTTCAATCCGTTGCTGGATCCATTGGCCATGGCACTTTCGGCAATAACGGCACAATAAAATTATGAGCCCAACAAACATGAAAAAGCAAATGGCAATCACGGTGTATGATATAGAAGAAGCGTGCCACAATAACTCGTTAGAGGAAGCCGAATTTCTAGCGCCGTTTTGAGCGATAATTATTTCGCGATCTTCTTTGGACTGTCCTTTCCCCATTATTAATTAATTAATTAGTTGTTACATAGCGTACCTATGCATGGCCTTTTACGCACGGCAACCGAACCCGTGCCACACACCGCGCTCGCGTTTAGGCAGGGTCGCCATATAGGGTTCGTCGCGGGAGAGCAATAACACAACCGATAGTTTAGGATACTCTTATATTACTCCTCTTAATAACAATACATTCTGCCTTATATACTAACATTCATCAACATCACACTACAGGGATACTTCTCTTGCATAAATTAGAAATACTGGCTGTTAAAATGTATCTAAAGAGAACATTACACACATTTAAATGTAATCAATTACACAGATCACTGCGCTGGTTCGGGAATTTAATCGGTTCTATTTAAACTAAAGCACTTGCGGTCCACGTGACGTCATCCGATTTACTGAAAGTGCCCGAGTATTTAGTGAAAAAATTGAGTTCACACACTAACGCTGCGTTCATGTGTATGTCTTATGTTATACTAGCTATGGTAAAGATACATATTTAATATAGGTATAGAGGAGAGAGCTCTGATAGAGTTGAATAGAGAAGTCGCTTAGATGGAAAAGATGTAACAAAGTATAGCCCTCTCCATAAGCCCAAGTTAGCTTTAGTAAGAGGTAGTGCCACACTGGGGAATTGGGCCGGCACTACCGGGGCTTATACGAGACCGGCGTAAAGTGACAGCTGAGCTGTCGCGTTTCGTGCGGTGTGTAAGTAGCCGGTGGCCCATGGAGGGAGGAGAAAGGAGGGCAGCGCAGCTATATAGCTTCTATGCGAATGTCTGTGTATAATGGGCGTCGGTAGTCATGAAAATATCACCGACTGCTTGTTTACCATAAAAAAAGCTTCGATGCCACTTTAGCTAAGACAAGCGAGCTGCCGTCGTAGTTAATGGTGAGGTATATATATATATATATATAGAACGTACGAACGTATAAAATTACTTGAATTTTAATTATATAACAACAGATAAGATATCCGCAGTACAAGTTCGCTCCTGGGGGAAATTCTTGAGAGTTCACGTCTGGCGGGAAATACAATTTTACTCAGAGCAATAATGTATATTGCATGTGAAGTAACGCCACTTGGAAGGCATTTAAAGATTTAATTTTTTGGAGCCTCGTTGGCTTATCGACAAGGGCAAGCGGTTTTTCGTTTACGGCTCGTATATTTCGCAAGTGCCCTGCTAAATTTCAACCGACTAGAGCCGGCTTGACCGAGGAAGTACTTATCGCTCACACGATAGTACGATGCTGCCGTAGTTTTGTTAATAGTATACGAGGGCAAACGAGCAGTCGACGCCATTTCATGACTACCGACGCCCATAGACATCCGCACAGAAGCTATGCAGGTGCGCTACCCTCCGTCCTCTTCCCACATATTTATCCTCTTTATAATATTAGTATAGACATTTTACTCTACGAAGACTTTATTTAAGAGATTATTTTATAGTATTACGCGCGACGCCCATAGACATCCGCATAGAGTCCGCTGTCCTCCTTTCTACAACCTGCTACTTACACACCGCACGAAACGCGACACGGCTATCACTTTACGACGGTGTCGTGCAAGTTCCGGCTGCTCGTTTGCCCTCCTATATCATAAAGAAAAAAAGCAAGAGGTACCTCCCCGGTCGTGCCGTCCCAATCCGACTGCATGCCCCATGCAGCTTACTGAATCTTACTTAACCCTTTGACGCACAAAACTTATCTGTAAAAGTTTTTATGATGATTTCTAGTTTAGGTAGGGTGTTATGGTATATAGAAAGCCTATATATCGTCAAAATAAGAAAAATGTTTACAGAAGCTTTTATTAACGGGGACAAATGTGTCCCAATATGCGTCAAGTGACGGCATCAAATGTATTCTCATAAAGATTCTTATTGAGATAGTAAATAGATTTATATAGTAAATAAGCAGATATTTTAGTAAAAAAAAAATATTATAATCATCAGATTTAATTTATTTATCGAATTAAAAAAAACAGTATAATTATATATCAAACTGAAATAAATATCCAGTGTTCGAATCGGCGCGGCACCACATCTTGAATCCTCTCTTTACAGGATTCTTTTGCATGTTTTATTTCATGATGCTGCCCTTTGTACATTACCATGTGTTCATCTACCGATTGGGTTGTGGTATTTTATAGTATAGGGGGCTAAACAAGCAGTCGGAGCCATTTTCATAACTTCCGACGTTCATAGACATCCGTATAGAGGCTATACAGATGCACTCCCCTCTTTTCTTTTCGCACATCTATGGGCCACCGGCTACTTACACACCGCACGCAACGAAACAGCACAGCTGCCACTGTTTAAAAATTAGGCGATGTGGGTGAAGATTTCTCGGAATTATTACAAAAACGTAAATTTAGGTTTATTTCTTCGAATCTCGCTAAGCGCATAATCAATGCTATATAATATGGTACACCCATGTCAGGTTCAGTGGACCAGTAGTTTCTAAGTCTAGGTTATTACCTACACTTAGAAACTACTTATACATAATAACCCATAACATAGTTCATGCCTATAAAAGCTGTCATTGTGTCTGCATGTCTGCAGAGAAAACTGAACTATTTTTATGAGCATAGCGCAGAAACTCTGATACAATAATATCTTCAATCAGCGACTTGATATTTGTAAGAGCTTCAAAAATATTTATGGGTGTTACTGGTTCCAAGCTTGGAATTATGTTTATTTTACCAAACTGGTAAGCAGAGTCGGAAAATAAGTAAGGCACATAGGTGTTCCTCCTGCACTTGAACCACGGTACTGTGATGCCTAATGATGAATCCGATGATAAAGGGCCTGGAGTTGGATCTGGTTCTAGAACAGACTCTGGCACACCAGCTGGCTCATCAATCATCACTTCATTTACCCCATATCCATATATTCTAAAATGAACGCTTGGTCTTCTTAGTCGAAGAATAGTGCATCTTCGTCATCACTATTATCAGACATGAGATACTCCTCCACTTCATTTTCATTAAAATAAAATAACCTAGCTCTACTACCAACCTAAAACAAAAAAATACATTTGAATTTTATAATAGTTATTGGATATTGGATAAAATCATCTAAGAAAATATTCTAAAGTTACAAGTCATTATTGACCTTTCATGCATATTGGGACACCCGCGTCCCTTTTCATATATCTTGTGTTTTATTTGCTATTTATATAAAATTATAAGCCATCATAATATATTTATAACAATTACTTACCATTCTAATAAAATCAGTTACACAGTGTATCACAATTATTTAAATTACAATTGAATTCACCTTTGAAATGTATATACGAAACGCGCCAAGATACCCGAAGTTTATGATGTATTATTTTGAATTATTTTTTACCTACCTTACTGCAACCTTGATAAAATAAAATTTTGGTTCAAAAATCATGAATTATCAATCTACATATTTTTTTTTATCAACTTTAACAGTAATAAAATGAGTTTTAAAGTAAGGGACGCCGGTGTCCCATGTACGTCAAAGGGTTAATTGTTGTTTTGTTAACAATGGCTTTTTGTTAGGGACAAGTGCAGGAGGGTCAAACAATTGTGCGGATGTGTATGAGTGACAGAGTCATCAAAAATCTCTGACTACAATAAAATATATAAAAAACCTTATTTAGTATCAAAATCAAAATGATTTCATTCAAAATAGAATTTAAAAAATTGCTTTTTGTACGTCAAAAAATTGCATCTACCACCGGTTCTACCCTAGCCCTGCCCTGAGAAGAATAGGAGAAACAAACTTCAGCGGGCCTCATGAATTAAAGCTTTACCCAAAAATGTACACTAATACATTCTTATTATATTATATACAATACAAAATATAATTTACATTTATTTTTGTACAACTGTAGCCTGGGAGGAGGGTACTATTCCCAAGGTGTGGTACTGTCATAAAATCTATTACTTTGTTATATCCCTTACCACACAAGCGTTTCTTAACTACTGTTGTATGCTGTATATAAGTCGACTGCCTCGTGGTCCAGTGGTAAGCGTGTTCAACCACAGACGTGAGGTCGGACCGAAAATTGTTATTGGGATTTTTCAATTTCTAACAACAGTCCGAAGTCAGGAATTTGGCGGTGTTACACCCCCGTGCCTCGGAGAACACGTTATGCCGTAGGTCCTGCGCCTGATTTCTCACCGGTCGTGTCGGATTGCCGTCCCATCGGAATATGAGAATGAGGGAAAAGAGAGTGCACTTGTGTCTGCGCGCACACTTGTGTACTATAATATGTCCTGCGCAGATAGCACGTCTATATAGACGACCGCCGTAGATGAAATCGGCTAGGACGACATTATAACAGTAGTATGTACTAAAGCTACCGGAGCACACCCAAGCAAATAAAGATATTATAAAAATACATCACGTTTCTAACAAAGTTTTAACTTGTTTAAAGAAGTCAGCGAGTAACAGTCTCGCTTACACGACACCGGCGTAAAGTGACAGCTGTGCTGTCGCGTTTCGTGCGGTATGTGAGCAACCGGTGGCCCATGGAGGTGGGAGGGGAAAGGATCTGCATCTGCATAGCCTCTATGCGGATGTCTATGGGCGTCAGTAGTCATAAAAATGGCCGACAGCTCATTTCTCCCCCCATACCATTAAAAAAATCTGAAAATAATAAAATGTACGATATCGACGCCGTAATGGAATTGGATTTGCAACTGACTGAAGGACATTGAGGCTCCGAGGCGTCGATCTACGCGATTTCCTGTTCAAATAACTCGGCATAATGAATCCTTAATGTATCGACCAGCTGTCTCGGACCTGCAGGTAATTTGCTTTGTGACCTTCAGAAAGACGAAAAAATCGAGTGTATGATTGATTCTGAACCAAACCTGTAAATTTAGCCGACGACCAAAAACTAACCCTGTAGATATATAAAATTATCGTGTGACGATGTTAGATATCATACTCCTCCGAAACGGTTAGACCGATTTTTATGAATTACATAATATGCGTATGCAAACAAAATTACAATCGGTTGTTCAAACAAATCGGGTAGGTTTAAGAATCGGACAACATCTATTTTTCATCTCGATATTTCCACGGGATCGAAACTTACGCCGGTGTAACCGCAGAGCGCAGGTAGTAATACGATTTAATAGAGAATATGTATATCAGTTTGTGTGGGACCCGGAACACAAAAATAATAACATATCATGTAAAAACCTATGGCATTAGGACATCTAGTCACTTCAGTCTTTCTTTAATCATATAATATACATATAATAAAACTGTAGAAGATGTCATTTTGTCTGTCCCTTGTGCAGGTTTCACGGAAAAACAACTGGACGGATTTTGATAAAACTTTTTTGTTATATAGCTCTTGCTCCTCGGTAACATAATGGCATGGTAATTTATCAATATACATATATAATGCTGTAGTCTGTATCTCGGCTTCAAATATACTATTGTACGACAAAAGAATGGGTTGACAATTCGGCCACATAACCATACACGGTATCATGACAACATATTTTCCAATAATGACAAGACAACGACTGTCGGGTCTTTAGCTAGTAAGTACTTTAATATAATGTTCTCCCAACCGATCACTTTTATAAAATGTTCACTAAAGCTTAATAAGTAAACGACTCAAGACCACAGCTGGGTCTTTAACTCCCGGCTTAACCTGTGACGGACAGATGAAATAATTTTGCGATGACAAAACTACTGTCACCTCTGTCCTCGTGAAAATAAACCGAAACGTTGTAAAAATGTTTAAGTAAACCGTCATTTGATCCTTTTGTAAGTTGAAGGATAAAGTTAGATATTTTTGTCTTTTTTACAGTTTATTTCTCACGAACCAAAAGCGGTGTAGCGGTTTCAAGCAGTGGTTCTTAACCGGTGGTCCGTCCGGATCATCTCAAGATATTATATAATGTACAGATATTATTATTATAAAGGAATCACAGGTGAAATCGTGTGGAAAGATGTTGTGGGAAATCGAACGATTATAGATCGTTAAACCTATATACAAATAACACACAACACACACAATTATAATAACATCCAATATACCGGACTGAGAGGCCGAGGGTCAAGTTGTATTCTCGACGCTCGCGCCACAATAATATCAACATATTAAGCCCAATATGAATTCAGAGCCCATACTGTTTGTGTGTATAAATGGATTTATTTATTTGCCGAGCCACGGTACATACAAGATCGTATTTAATTAATATGAACGACTACGCCTATAGACATCCGCATAGAGGTTACACAGTTGCATTGCCCTCCTCCCTGCTCACATGGGCCACCGGCTACTTACACACCGTACGTAATGCGACAGCACAGTTGTCAATTTACGCCGGTTTCGTGTAAGCTAGAGGTACTCCCCGGCCGTGCCGGCCCAATTCGGCAGCATGCATGCAGCGTGGCACTACCTCTTACTAAATGTGATTGCGCAAACGCCAATTTAGACGAGGGTTCGGCAAACCAACAGGAGGTAGAATTGAAAGTGCGTGTCCAATTACTTACGTACACATCCTATCAACAAGAACAATTTATTTTCCTTGTGAAAGAAAATCGAACAAAAGCCAATGGTTTAACGATCTCCCATATCTCCATGGCCCATTATCCTCAAATCCCCACAGCGTATAACACAAGCGGTAAATTGCCTGCGTATTTTATCTTCTACATTACATGAACCATAATTAATGTAATGCTAGAAGATTTAACCAAGTGTGAACTATCATGTGAAAACCAACCAACTTTTGTGTTGGAAGAGTTTGTAAGATAACATCTGCAACTGGAGTTACTCCTTAAAAACATAAGTTATACTGAACTGAAAGATTAGACCAAAAAGCTACAAGAATAGTAATTTCAACAGACACTGTCATTTTATCGACGGTATTATATCTTTCATTGGCTTTCGACGGCCTCACAAAATACTAAAAGTAAATCAAGCACTTAAATGCCCGGATCATCCGAGTTATATCCGCCTTTTCCGTGTCAATACAACAAAGACTTCATTTAAACATTTCCAAGATATCTCACCGATTAATTTCCAAGATATATCACTGAGTAATTCCCAAGATATCTCACTGAGTAATTTCCTAGATATCTTACCGAGTGATTCCCAAGATATCTCACTGAGTAATTCCCAACTAGACTCAATAATGTACGGGTATAATTGAGACCTCTCATTTTTTCGTTTAGGAACAATGTAAGGTTGTGTTCCATTTAATTCCACAACTGTAATCGAGCGTAACACCAGCTTAAAGCTGACAGCGCTTGTCGATTACGACAACATACACGACATTCACTTCAGAATCATGTTCGTTCTTAAGAACTAATTTAGGAAGAGAGGTAGTGTCACGTTGCATGCATGCATGTAGCCGAATTGAGCCAGCACCTCTCCCTTACTTGAGACCGATCGAGTCGATAGTTATGTTTGTCCCCCTACTATATAAAAGAAATGTACTCCAGCTGCGAGTCTGAGCCGACGAGTACAGCCTGATCACTTACCATCGTCCATAAATATCTACACAAACTGAAGAGTTCTAGTGCTTCCAATTTATTATGTTTATTGTGTTATGTACGAGCCCTGGTCGATGCGGATGCGTGTATTAAAAATACCACATAACATGGCGCATAGAGAATTTTCCATTACTTGGTACGTTCTGTAGTTCGTAATTAGATCAAATCGGCCCGACATGTCTCGCTCACATAATACTGTCCTAAAAAGGCATTGATGCCGCCGCGTGTAAGGTTAGTGTGCTAACGGTGGCGGGAAGGAACGAAGAAAATCAACAGATTTGTATAACAATTTCGGCTCGCATATTTGATATTCCTTAACTTAAAAACTACAGAACGAATTTAACAGAATGGAGATGCAGAGTATGATCTAGTGTAACAAAAAAACATCCCGAAAAAATTACATGTTCTTTTGGGATAGAATATACTCGGGTGAAACCGTGTAACAGCTATTTTTTAAACGGGCTTGGCCCACCACTCTTTCCCAACGCTTCTACTCCTGAGTCGCCAGGATCAACAGCGGTAACCACAACGACCCTTTAACATATCAGTGAGCCTGAGGGAAAAGCTATAACTGTCTTGGGACCCGCAACGAAATCGATCAGAAGAAATAAAAAGAGGAGTAGGAAGATAATCCAATATCCCTCCCAGTACAAAATTGAAATGACTTATACGAGCCAAGAAAAGAGAGTGCAGTTGATATTTCCCCGGGAAAACAAAGAAAAAAAAGTCGAGAGGCTTCGCCCTGCTGTACAACATAAATAAATCATGCATCAGGGTCGATACTAGTGATGCCGCTCGATATATCGATAGAGTATCTATAGTGTGCAATAGTAAGAATATAGATAGAAATATCGATAGTATAATATTTTTGATACTATCGATTTTATCGATAGCATAAACTGAGATAGATAGTATTGGACGATCGATAGTTATCTACCGATAGTACTATCGATAATTCAAAACTATCGATACTATCGATTGTTCTGCATCACTAGTCGATACATCTACTCGAGGTAATAATATAACAAAATTATTGCGTGGCTCGAGCAGGAGCAACTGCAACAACTCTCTTAGTGAGCACGTGAGCTGCGTATTAAGAACTGAATCAATAAAATATATTTATTACTGAAGCCCTCGGTTGCACCTACGTTATGTACATCCGAGAATTTTTTTCGAGATAAAATGGTATTTGACGATGGAAGGGAGTTAAAGTGGCGATTACGTTTTATCGCATCGATAAAACGCATGCTGTAGTAACCACAAAACTCCCGTATGCCGATCTATGTATGAGCCAAATTTCATGAAAATCGGTTCAGCAGTTTTTGCGTAAAGGATTAACAAACAAACATACAAACTTTCACATTTATAATGTTAGTAGGATTATTTCATTTGATTACTCCTATCTAGGAGTATATATAGACAATATCTATTGTGATCAATCGAATAACCATTAGATATTAGATTTGAGCTATGTATAAAGCATAGTACTTATTATAAAGAATCGTGTTCTTTTTAGTCAATCGCTGTAATGCGGAAAACGTCTTACTGATAAATTAAATAAAATGTGTCTAAGTTGTGAAAGTATTTGCGTTCATGACGTTATAATACTTACTTCAAATATTTTTGGTGAAGAGAACAGAACATGATAAATAAATAAATACACAAAGTTTTTTCCTTGTGGTTGGAATTACGTTTAAAGTTGGAGCGAGTTTATCTATTGATATATGGCGCCTCAAGAGAATATTACTTGTCTGGTTTATCGTTTATAAGATTAACAAGCCAACAGATTTTAAGGTTTTGCTCCAACTGAGATTTATCTATTTTTATAGTATAGGGGGAGAAACTAAAAGAAACTAAAAAAGTAATTAGAGCTAGTTAGTAAATACCGATTTACATCGGCAACTCAGACACCAAACTATTGTATTATATGTGTATTTCTATAATAAAAATCTTAAATATATAAAATTTCTTAAATTTATAAAAACACATTAAATATATTCCGTTGTCTAGTACCTACCCGTAACACAAGTCCTTACGGTACTTAGCACGGGGCTAGGCTAACGTGGTGTGTAAAGTCCACAGATAATTAAAAAAAAAGAAGCTGCAACATAGCTTTTTAGTTGTCATCATAATATGAGCGAGCTCCCCGATTGTGCCCCAGCATTTCAGTAGCAACGCAACATAACACGAGCTCTTATTAAAATGCTCTTACGCCAAAGTTCCAGTAGCGTCAGAACACTCGGATGTAATGCATGAATCGTAATTTCATAAGAGATAAACAAATATGAAGAGGAAAGAAAGAAACAATGTATTTATTTGCACAATTAGGTACAATAAACAAATTTATATTTATATTTTCAATGGTTCCAAATCGGTCTCAATCTCGACACTTGTAAAATATTAAGACATAATTATAAGATACACAGATCGAACAATAATCATTGACATATTCAAATAATAAGTGATAAAAATTCATTCACGTGCAATAAGTGGATTTTCGTCCTTTCCGGAGACAAGTGAAATCTGTCAGACCGGAAAATTTGTACAAACGAAACGAAATCAAAGGCTCCGGGAGCGATTAAGAGTTGAATTGTTAATCGAGATGACTCCGACTTTACCAGTGATGTGTTTTAATAATAATCGATAGAATCACAAGTCACCAGGGCTACTAAATCCAAGATGTTGTTTCCACGTTCAGAGGTGGTCCATCGACAAATTATAAAAGATGCCATATTTGTCCAAGTTTGAAAGATAGATTTGGAGCTCCCCACTGCATCATGACAAATGATAATTGTACCAAATAATTACATATTTTCTTTTCTCTTCTCTCTCTTAATCATTAGCAATAATCCTAAAGTACAAAGTTGATTATTTCAGAATTTCATCTATACTGAAATATACTTCTATACTAATAATATGAAGCTGAAGAGTTGTTTGTTTGGTTCGATTTGAAAAAATCTTTTAGTATTACTTAGTCCATTTGGCGAATAAGACTTTTTTAATTGCGGGCTTCCGCTAGTAATAAATATAAAATAAACGTCAAATCAAATCAAATGTCTTTTGCAATTGTAGGTACAGAATATAGATGATATACAATTAAGAACAATTTAGAACGACTATAATTAACCATTTTTGGTATGCGACATTCGTATATGTCTCTATCGACGACTAACTATTTTTATACCACGTAATTTTTTCGTCCATTAGTGTATCTTTCTTGATGCGAGTCACTAAGGGTCATATTATATTGACTAAATTACAAAATTTGGGTTGATAAAGAATAAAGACTACAGAGCTGTGCTGTGGGTTCTTTTTAGCATACATTTTACATAAGCAATGTAAGATGTAAACATTGATGTTATTTATGTTGGACGAAAAAAAATAATGTGTGGTGCAGTTTTATACGACGTGTAGAAAGTTAAATGGGCGGAGTGAGAACGGAGCCGCAGCTTTTGTTATCTAAAAGCGTTCGCTGGGCGAGCTTACATGTGCTTTTTTCGCCTCATTTGTTTCATATATTTTTAATTCAGTATAAAGTTCCAATAAAATTTTAATATAACTAAAAGTATTTTATAATTTAGCCAGTGACCTGTTATGGCTTTCTACTGGAGTAGCCAATAAAAAACAAATTTGTATTCGTTTTTTTATGATATAAGATGAGCAGTCGGAGCCATTTTCATGACTACCTACGTACATAGATGTACGCTACACATTACACCATTCGTCCTCCTCTCTCCTTGTAGTAGCCAGTGGCCTCCATAGGCCACTGGCTACTTACACACCGCACGAAACACGACAGCACAACTGCCAATTTACGCCAGTCTCCTATGAGCGAGAGGTACCTCTCCGATCGTGCCGGCTCAATACGGCTGCATGCAAGCATGCAATGTGGCGCTACCTCTTACACAGTCACAGTAGAAGAGAAAAATATCTGAGATAAAAAGGTTTTTTTAAAGTGTAAGGAGGCAAACGACTAAGCATTTTGATGTCTACCTACCTTCATAAAAAATTGCATAATTGTTATACAGAGGTGTGGGTAATATTGTAGAGAATATTCCTCGAGCGCGGATTCAAGAAGCCCCGGGGTATTGTTTGTAGTAACACGGCGCTGAATTTATGACCTCCACGAACACTTTTAATAATTCCCCGAGCGCCAGTTGGCGACTCTATTTATTTATTTTTTTACATAAAATATGTAGCATTCTTTTTAATACGAGCAACAGTCATACAAGCAAGGAGAGGAAGTGGTAGTGCCACACTGCATGCTTACACGAGATCGGCGTAAAGTGACAGCGGTGCTGTCGCGTTTCGTGCAGTGTGTAAGTATCCGGTGGCCCGTGGAGGGAGGAAGGAGGGCAGCGCATCTGTAAAACCTCTATGAGGATGTCATGGGCAGCGATAGTCATGAAAATGGCTCCGACTGATCGTTCGAAACTCCACCTACCAGAGCTCTTACTTTTAACCTTTCGGTTACCGCGGACGTTCATTGACGCTTCAAAAACACGCAGCGAACACGTGGTCGGTACCGGGAGATTTAAGTTAAAGAAAAGTATCCTGATGAATTGAAGTTTTTTGATTGCTCGTTTGTTCCCTTATAATATAAAAAAAATTAAGTGGTAGTGCCATGTTGCATTGTGGCTGAATTGGTAAGAAGTGTTACTCACCAATTTCTTGCTTGTCTCTTAAACTATAAAAAAGCGTTTAAGAATCTTAGCAAGATAAAAGTCTGGACCTCAAAATATGATCAAATACATCCTGGACCATTTGAGTTTCCAAATTGGCGTATATAAGATGATGACCGTAAGATTGCTGATTATAATGAGGACCTGGTTGACCGAGCTTCGCTCGGATAAAAAATAATAAGACGGAATTCCGCCATCTATTGAGGAGTAGAAAAACCATAATTATATATAATATAATATAGATGGCGCTGATATTATATATTATTATATCTTGAAAACCGAGCTTTTCTCGAACCTGGGACCTTGATAAATCGATTCCTTGAGCCGAAAAACCCCTAATCTGTAACTTTCATGAAAATCGTTGGAGCCGTTTCCGAGATCCTGATTACACATATATAATTATATATATAAATATACAAGAATTGCTCGTTTAAAGATATTAGATAACAAGTTTAAACAAAGTGACGAATTCAGCAGAAGTGGGATCTAAATGATTCTTGTCTTTGTAAATTTTCGTTTCGATGTAAGACAATTCAGGATTTCATTTAAAGGAGAAAATTGTAAGAGTAAAATTAGATGGCCCCAGAATACCTTTTCCATTAATTTGGGGAATTCGAAAAAGAAAAGATATTGGCTGTAGATATTATTCGGATTTCCGTAGAGGGGATTAATAATTTGTCTGTTTATTTTTAGATTGAATACAAAATATGTGTTTTCTCATTTTGTAAAAGTACGTAATAATAACCGTTAGGTTCTTAGTAGTGTAAAATTGGGGCTTCTGCCTCAAAAGTCTTTGAGGCAGAACCCCCCAATTTTTTTTTGTTGACCGGGCTGAATCCCCAATTTTCTGCATCGATTATCGATTAATACAA
>LUGF01053630.1:0-14114 GCA_001625245.1 Calycopis cecrops
CCACTTCGTTCCTACCTGGTGTCCCACGACACCACATATCTTTTTTTTATATTTCTATAAGCATCTTGTAGAGGGATATGACATTTTACTTGTGGTAGATATTGACTGATCTTTTTAGCATAAAATAAGTTTTGCCGGTTATGCTACATGCACGCGTCCAGACCATAGATTTAGAATGTAAAAATGTTAGATATTTAACAATTGTCAGAATTCTTACAGAAACGCATATTATATGACTTTGAACAAGCGGACCGCTGTGGGCTCCACGTGAGCTCTTACTCGCTAAAATAATGGTCTCATATGCACTTCATCTACTGTCTCTTTTCCTTTGCGATGATTAGAACTAAATTTGAATGTCTCGCTCTCACGCTTCGGGTATCTTTCATGTAGTGACAAGAATTCTAAATCTATGGTCCAGAAATAATGTTCGACCAAAATTAATGGCGTTTTCTTTCTTTAAATAGATGACTAAATACCGGAGCTCACGTTATATTAGTAGCAAATCTAAATTTGTTTTGTATAATTCTTAGGAAATGTACTACTTTATTACAGTGGTATATTTTAAACAAATTTTTGTGCAGCCTTGTAAACGTTTACCAATAGATTTGCCACAAAATTAATGGTCCAGGCTATGATAAATTGAAATTTTAAAATATTATTATGAAGAAATTATAATTGTTATTATTTTTGTGTCATTATATTTATTAGGTAGGTAGTTAGTTTTCTTTCTGGTTGCTGATATTTATTGGCGACAAACGAGCATTCGGAGCCTATAGATGTCCAGTTACCGACGCCCATAAACATATTGTGACGCAGACATTTCTCCTTCCCCCCTATGGGCTAGAATAGGGTATTCTACACTATTAGAAATATGCTACGAATTGTTGTCATCCTATTAGTTAATATTATAATAAACCATATACATGTCTATTTTATGCAAAATAATGCAAAATTGCGAGATTTCGACCCACTGGCTAAATCAACAACTGGTGTGGGTCAGCTGTGATTTTCACCAGCATTGAATCTTTAATATTGAACAGTCTACTGGTTAATCGACTTCACTCGGTCGTTTCTTAACGAGAAAACCCGAAAAAAAAATTATTTAATACCATTAACTAACATTTACAACTGATGCGGCGAAATTTTTGCGGTGCGGCGCCGCGTTACGCACTGCGCGCGTAGGTACGTTTCATTAAAATTTATAAACAATGGCTCAACTTGTTAAAAATTTAAACCTTAAATGTATTTTTTTATTTTATTAAAGAATTAGTAGAATAAAAGGGCTAGTAGTCGATTCATCATATTGTGAATGATAATCTTCGATTATAGACATCCGCAACATCCGGTCCACTGCGGTACAGCCACTAAGGTGTGCCGTACAACTTTGTGTAATAAAGAGTTCAGATCATTCTCAGTTTGGCTTGGTAATATTTCATTACATTATATTAGACCCGTCACATCTACCCTTACCACTGCGTTATCAGTATCTGCTTATTAATATTGATGAAACACGACAGAATAATAAAATTGGAACATAAATTGACAAGACGCTCTATGTGAGCAATTTGTATCTTGTAAATTGTATAGTGTGTTCTAATTAATTGATTCGTTTAAAACATGTGTGTGAGTGTCTTGAGAGATTTACAACTCGACGGACACGAAGTTTCTTCTACTGTGTGATAAGAATAATAATGAATTTATTATTCACTAACTTTGAAAATAGAACACTACTTCCTAGCACACAAGTGGGGCCCACCATTAGTTTATTTTGCCGTCTTGTAGCCCTTGCCTGCCAAAAGGTTGCCGACCGCTGCTCTGTACTATAAAAAAACAACAAACCTCTCTCCGCACGCTGGCAGTGCTCGCGAAGTCATGTACTAAGTCCAGCATCTCGTCAGCGTATTCAGCGAACTGGTCGAAGGATGTGAACGCGGCGAGCGCGCCCGTGCGATGGTGGCATTTGCGCATGGCGGCTGTGGACAACTCGCCGGGCACGCCTTCTTGGTCGGCCGCCGAGGCTAACTCGATCTCTGATTGGCTGATCGGGATCCTGGGGAGAGGTATGCGTTTTATCAGTGATAATAGATGGTGGGATGACCGTGTGCTTTTTCTGCAAGTAGTATTAAGCGTGAAATGGGCGTGAAGATAAAATATTGTTATTGAAACAATTGAGAGAGATTTAAAGAAACAGCATAAAAAAATTAATAATTATATTCAACATTAAGTTAAAAACGAAAAGAAAAATTTAATAATACACACCGAAGTGGATTATTAAATTTTTCTTTTTCTGTTTGTTTTTGTAATATTGTAATATTGAACATAAAAAGTAGAGAAAACAATAATACTTATGTGGAATTGGTATTCAGTTTTGTACCCTGTTCGCACATTCTGATCTATGCTGCAAGTATGTCACATACTTGCACTCACCAGTATGCGTGTACGAGTGCGTATGCGTGTGCGTGCACGTGTGTGTGCGTACCTGTTGGGGTGTCCGGTGGGCAGCACGAACTGGAAGTGTACCACTGGCAGTTCCCCGGACAGCGCCAAGTGCTGCAGGCACGTGATGTCGTACGACGTGTACGCGCGACGCACGTACACCTCTAGCGCCGCGTTACACACCTACACATACAACCACATGACTGATAAATATGAGTACACGCAACTAAGCGGTTTCACGGAGATAAAATACACGTATGTAAATAAAATGAATAAGTTTTAAGTTATTTTATATTTACAGTAGTGGTGAGCGTGCGTTATGTCGGCAGGAACATAATTATAGAACTATATTACCCGGTTGTGACGGGAAAAGGGGAATGTGTTTCGAGCGTGTTTATTTATTTATTTTCTTTTTTTTATGATATAGGAGGGCAAACTAGCAGCCGCAGCCATTTTCATGACTACCGACGCCCACAAACATCCTGTATAGAGACTATACAGATACACTGCCCTTCTTTCTCCTCCCACCTCCATGGGCCAGCGGCTACTTACACACCGCACGAAACGCGACAGCACAGCTGTCACTTTACGCCAGTCTCGTGTAAGCGAGAGGTACCTCCCCGGTTGTGCCGCCCCAATTCGACTGCATGCAAGCATGCAGTGTGGCACTACCTCTTACCAAGATTTTTCTTATACACATAAGGGAGCAAACGAGCAGTCGGAGCCATCTTCAAAACTACCGACGCCCATGGACTTAGAGGTTATACTGATGCTGTTATACTAAGGTTATTTTTATAAATAGTTGAAATAGAGTAAAAGAAAATAGTTTCAACGGAACCCATGAGCTGTGTAGGTAAATTCATGGCATCTCACATGTTCAATGGCTGCCTGTAGATTTGGGACCCGCCAATGAATGCCCGCTGAAGGCACCCGAAAGGTATTAGTCGGTAGGGGCAACCCAATTGTCGAGCCCAACACTGTACCAGGTTGAGCCTCCCGGGCTCCCCTGCAAGGTATTCCCATGGGTTACAAAAAAAAGGAAGGTGAAATACCTGAGGCAAAAGCATTCCCACAAAATTTAAGAAAATAAAACAATCGAAGCACATTTCCATTTCAAAAATAAACCAGTATTGTCTTATAAAAAGTATAAGTTTGTGTTTGCAGTGAAATTGCCGCCATCGCAAAAAATGTACAAAACAAGGGTTAAAACAGCAAGTAGTCGTGGGAGTAGCGAATGAGCTTTTTTTTAGGTCGCGAGTAGACTTAGCTGCTCCCCGCGGTTTCACCCGCGTAACTTTCGATCCCGTGGGAATATCGGGACGAAAAATAGATGTTGGCCGATTCTCAGACCTACTCAATATGCTCACAAAATTTCATGAGAATCGGTCAAGCCGTTTCGGAGGAGTATGGCAACGAAAACTGTGACACGAGAATTTTATATATTAGATAAGTGCCTACAGTTAAATCGAAACTGTTAAAAAAAGTTTACGACAAGTATGCGAAAATACTTTTTTCAAAGAAGTTAAATAGCGAAAGAAATGTAATCATGCTTTGTACCGGTGACTACAGCGAGCGGCAAACTCACACGTGTGAAATGACCCCGACCGCCCATAGACGGCCGGGATCGCGATCAACTGACAATACAGCGTGTACGAAGTGAGAAAAAGCTTTTAAAAATTCCTGTGGCTAAACTATCGTTCCTGTGGCTAACTCCAAGAGCCAAATATTGAAAGTGATAAATCAGAGATCCTTCGAGAAGCAGACGAACTGAACGAAAGTATCTGTAATATATGCGACACTTTAGATAGGTATGTATTTTTAACCCACTTCAAAAAAGAAGGTTTAAACATACGTACTTACATGCACTGGCACATGTTCCGGAATATGAGAAGAGTGTGAGTGTGTGTATAACACATGTTATACGTCTGCAACACAGAACATTGAAAAGTGTTATAATACTATTTTAACATCGCCCCCAATTAGTTTTTTAACACACGAATTTTACAGTTTTATTATATGTATAGATTATAATGACGTTATCAAGACGACCGCAACGCGTCCTACATTAAAAGCCTTCGAACCGCTGCAGGAAACTAGCAACGTTTCCGCCGCCGTACAAGTAGTCGTCCCTTGTGGGAGTTACTGCCCATAGATACCAACAAATTTTTTATGCAGTTGTGCTTCAAATTGCGACATGGCGGAATTATCATGTGAGGCAGTGAGGGAGAAGTATTTATCGGAATTTGCTGAATTAATTCAGCTACAATGCAGCGTGGCATAGAGCCATAGACTCATTCTCTCTCCCAAAAACTAATGTAAATTTGATTGAATAGAATTGACACCGCAAAGACCGCCAACTGCCCCGCCGACCGCTGCACCAACTTTCCCGCCATAATATTTGCCAATCATCGAGCCGGCAATGCTCAGTCCGGATGTTATAATCGCGGCCCTTCTCATCGCTCCATCTTGCAAAATAATTTTAAAATCGAAGCGGTCGGCGAGCTTCAATATCACATTTTCTATTGATGAGGGATCAAATGGTAACGTAGCTACAGATCCGTCACCGGATCCGCACGAACCACGCCTGCACATTTCTCTGGCACATGTTCCGGAATATGAGAATAAGGGGATAAAGAGTGCACTTGTGTTTGCGCGCACACTTGGGCACCATAATGTGTCCTGCGCAGATGGCTCGTCTACATAGACGGCCGCCGTAGTCGAAATCGGCTAGTAGAACTATTTATGGTTTTTACACGAGCTAAATTAAAGTATTTTGTTTTCAGTTACGACTTTATTATTTCTGACCATAATTCACAAATACATAAAAGAGCTACGTAACGAGAAGATGTCGTTGATCGTTGACCAACCCCCGCCGTACATCGAATGCCTGATCGCCGAACAACCTACTCGGTATCCAAAAAGGTATACAGGACCAGAGACCGAGATGGAAAAGGAAGTGGCCGTTCTTCCTGTTGAGAGCATAGTGCAAGTACCGACTGAATCTCTTAAAACTTAAGTGATATAGCGCTCGAAACTTAAATCTATATTTAATCAATGTTAAAAATATGAATTATAAGTGTTAAATGCACAAAATACTTATATAATATTGTACTCTAAAGATCTCTATTTTATTTTTTTGTATCCTGTTTTAATCCTAAGTCTTGATACTGTCGCAGAGTTACTAGTATGCCAAAATTATATCTACCGTTACTGCGAGCGCAACTTCTGAAGATGGAAAAGGCTTTCCAACCGGGTCTGTCAACTATCACGTGGACTTCTTTGGAAATTCCAGCGTATTGTGAAGCTATAGATAAAGTGTTAGACGAAGTTGATCTTTTCGTAAAAGAGGTACTTAATCTTGTTCGAAAAGTAACATTATTAAATATTTGAAATTCGATTTAATATATTTATTCATATTATATATCGCTAGTTCAACAATGTGTCTGTGGTTGATCAAATACTCTTACGTTGTAGGTGATAGACATAAAGGAAGCTCGCATCGAAAACTGTAAGTCCATAACTTTTTTAAAAGAGGAGGGCTTTTTGATATTTACTTTGCGCTCCCACAAAAAGCTTTGATCATATTTGTTTCTGTTGCTAATAAAGAAAATCATCGTAGGACGCCCAAAGGCTTGCTACGAAGTTAGAACTAAAAATGCTACAAATTTATACTCACACAGAACCAATCTTTTCCCGAAACAAAGCTGGAGACACTACACATTGTAATAAATTAAAATTACCAAGAGAAAAGAAAGCAACTTGCTGAACCTGTGTGAGCTGAGTAGCAGATCATCGTAGTATATGATTAAATTCTAATACGTAACGTTGATTATTGTATCAAAGATGAAAAAGAAATGAATAATGACCTGCCTACTTAGCAAGACTTACCTATTCAGGAAAGTAGATAATACATACTGTATCACACCTAAATTTTAGATCTATAAACCGTGCCTATGCGGTAATTTTTGGCGGACTCGCCCGAAAGTTCGATTAATACTTTGAGTTTTGAATGCAGCTATTTTAAAATCAAAATTTTACATCCATTTTATCGATATGTATGTAGTGTGGCAGATTTACTTGGGTCTGATAATAATGTATCTGGTAGAAGTAAAAAGCATGATGTGCTCCTTAACATCGTAATCTGGTATATGCAGCGCTGGATTAAACTCGGGCGGGTCCTGGGACTTGGAGATCTAGACATGAGAAAGGGGGCCCTTTTATGGGTATTCAAAAGTGACCTTAAGGCCCTTAAGCCTTACGTGGTCCGAGGCTGCAGCCCTCCAAAGTCCCTTCTTGAATCCGGCGCTGGGTATATGCACTAAGCACCATCGTCATTATCTTTTTTCTTTTGTACCGTAAATTATATAGATTCTTCTTTATTCTCAAATATAGATCCTTTTAAAATGTCATATTTAGTTACATTCAGTATATCTCACGTAGTCACTTAGAAACTATATATGTGCAGCTGCATTATATATTAAAATACTAGCTGCATCCTGCGGTTTCACCCGCGTAAATTTCGATTCCGTAGAAATATCGAGATGAAAAATAGAAAATCATCCCATGGCATCCCACAGGAACGTTTTTTCGAGATAAAAATATCCTGTGGTAATCCAAGTAACCCTCTATGTGTGTGCCGGAAACCTTTCTAAATATTCGATTTCTAGTGTCTCTTCTGTCGATAAGCCTTTCTCTTGTAAATGCTCTGCGATGGATGTACACAAGAGCACCCCGCATATTAAGAAATCAAATTCAATAGATTTTTCGAAGGTGGGCTGTGACTCCTTAATTATTGCGTTAACGAATGTATTGAGTTCCGCTGATTGAACATTACTCTGTATTGCATATGGTGAATCCGGGACTGCATATCTGTAACGAAAAGGCCATGTTTTTGAATCGACACTTTCCACATGATTTAGCCCGGCACGTGAATAGCGGATGTCTGTGGGCGTTGGTGATCACTTTACATCAAGTGACCCAACTGCTCGTTTGCCTCCTATGATATAAAAAAAATGAACGGGGAGTCTAACTGTTAAACTACACGGCTATTCTGTATTCCCGGGAGATTTCTGTTTATTTTGTTTCTTTTTATTCTGTATTCCCAGCGGAGCGCATGTTATTTACATTAATTCATTAGTTTCGAAACACATTTCAAATTCAAATATAAAATCTAAGACCCTAATCTCTCTCTCTCTCTCTCTCTCTCTGTCATATTTTTAATCCGAGTGCAAAAATAAAAGACCAGAAACAATTTAACATTTTTTTCATTACGATAACATTGTGAACTGTGACCTTTGCACACTTATTCGAGGTTTATTATTATAATTATATTCAGGCACACACAATGGCTCTCAATAAATTAATTGGAGGAGATTGTGGTGGTAATAATTCTCTGGTGCAACTATCAAATATCATAAATCGAGATGCCTCCATGCCTCTATCTCAGTCTGATAGATTTGTTAATGAATTTTTAGATCTGAATTCTCAATCACCAGAGACATTTAACATGAAAACATTGCTTCATAATGTACCCAAAGTAGAGAACACAAAACCATATACTTACTACAAACCAGACACCAACTGCACAACAAATGAATATGAATCGCCACACTGCATGTTCGCATACAGCCGAATCTGGCCGGCAAGACCGGGGAAGTACCTCTCGCTTACACGAGACCAGTGTAAAGAGACAGCTGTGCTGTCGCTTTTCGTGCGGTGTATAGTAGCCGGTGGCCCATTGAGTTGGAAGGAGAAAGAAGGGCAGCTAATCTGTATGGCCTCTATGCGGATGTCTATGGGCGCCGGTGCTCATGAAAATAAGCTCAACATGTAAAAACGTAAAATTCATTTAATGGTTATCGAAGTATCCTTGTTGTTGTTTTAGTATCTACCTACATATTAAATTTAAGTTACAAAGGCCACATCATATTTTGTAAAGCAAAATAAGTATCATCTTATAAATATTATAAATGCAAAGGTTTGTAAGTTTGTTTGTTTGTTTGTTTGATTGATTGTTAGTTTGTTTGATACTCCTTCACGCAAAAATTTCATGCAAATGGTTTTGCTGAACCTCTTGCATGAAATTTGGCACGCACATAGAGAGTAAGTTGGATTAACACATGGGATAGTTTTTATCCAGAAAAAATATTCCTGTGGGATACTATGGGATGATTTTCTATTTTCCACGGAATCCAAATTCACTTCAGTGAAACCGCGGCGCGCTGCTAGTAATTTACATAATTTTACATTAAACAAACATTTTAAAATTCTCTCCTATCAGTCACTCGATTCATGATAACAATAAATTGCTTCCGCGAGCATGCGCGCTTAGCGGCATTCTATTTATCAAGTACTGCTGACTAATCAAAAATTATACATACACGCGAGACCACCAACGGACGTATGAAAAATTATACGCGTCGAAGGAATTTGTGCACAGTGTGATTTTGACTGGCAAGAATCCGCGCCACGAATCCACTAAAGCATGTGATATAATGAGCGTGATCGCTTAGAAGTGTCATTGTAGCTTGATCGCAAACACCACCGGGGAAGTGCAACTCGTGCATGAAAGTGGCGTGAAGTGATAGCTATGTCGTCACGCTTCTGAAAAGAGGGCAACGCATCTGAATAACTAGATGTTTATGGTTATCGATGACAAAAAGCCAAACTGTTACACAGCTACATACAAAATAATCGTGACAAGACAGTAGATAATGTTGTCAAGTGGTATTCACCACTTGACTATTTATTTATTTATTTTATATTTGACCAAAAGATATATATCTATCATATAACAGAGAGCACATTTCAGCCACGCTAACTAGTGGCCGAAATGTGCTCTCTGTTCACATTTCGGCCACTAGTTAGCGTGGCAGTCTAGTAGCTTGATACCTATAAAACATATGGTAGTAAAATACATAAACTAATCCTCTTATGGTGTAACTTAGTAACAATTTGTCCCTTTATAGAAATATTAATTACTTATTATCGATTTGATATTTTTAGGAAAGATACTATTCTAACAATAATAAAATTATATGGCTATGATATAAAGGCATACTTTTAGGACATAAGATATATCATATACATAATAAGATAATGTATGTTTAAGTTGAAAATAAAGGAGATATAGAGAGATGAGATGCGCCATAATTGAATTGTACTTCCAACATATTGCTTGCCTGTTTTTTTGTGATACCGTTACTCATTTATAGTTAGATATTCTAGATTTTGTATATTATATTATGCTATTGTGCTACATTTAATATCATTTGTTTTTCCTTCGTAGGTACTTCACATATTCTGCATAACGGTTAACTGCTTGTTGTGGAATCATAGTTTTTTGTTATAACATGGAATTTCAACAATTGTCATTTTTTTTCAGATCTACCTTTGCTCATTATCTTATCTGGCAGTGTAAGTAGAACCTTATAAACAGCTTTTTTATCTTCATCAGAACGAAGCGCAAGCACCATGTGTAAGTAATCATTTAATAAGCCTTGAGTCTTGGCACTGGGATGATTCATAAGGACAATAGTAAGTGCCTGAAATGAAATAAAAGTTGTCAATGAATATTGTCATCAATATCATATACCTACTTGTTACTTAAATTTTTACTGTTCATAAGATTATTCAAAATTAATGATAAAATCATATTATTGATGTGTATCATCTTTTATCTTGGTTGCTGGTAAAATATCCTACTAATATTATAAATTCGAAAGTTTGTGTGTTTGTTACTCTTTCACACAAAAACTACTGAACGGATTTTCATGAAACTTTACAGTAATATAGCTTTCATATCACAATCTATATCTATATCTATACTATATAATAAATCTGTAGAAGGGTCAATTTTGTACATTAAAAATATTGCAAAAATAAATAGCAGGGGGTGTTACTGGATCGATACCAAACCCAAATATGCGATTAAAAAATTTTTTGTCTGTCTGTATGTTCAGGCATCACGTGAAAACTAACGGTTCGATTTCTATGAAACTTGGTATAATTATACCTTATAATCCTGGGCATAAAATGGGATGAACTTGTTATCCTGGAAATATACGTAGAAAAAAAAATCTTAAACTTATTATGTTACTAGCTTCCGCCCGCTACTCCTTCCGCGCGGATGTCGGTCTTCGCGTGGATGGAGTCGCGGACGGAAGGTAGTAACATAATAAGTAAAAATTTATAGAGATTTTTGAAGTCCGGAATCCACGCGGGCGGAAGCTAGTAATATATATTTTTTAGGATGATTTTGTGAAAAGGTCAGAATTTTAGTATCAAGAACCTAAAGACGTGCACGCTACTTGATTTGATATAGAAATATTTTAATAAAAAATGTAAGTAATATTTTTATTCTTTATTACTATTTATTTTCTCTTTTTGTAGTAGTGTACTGTTGTCCTATATATATATACAGGGGTAGTCTTTGGTCACCTTCCAAACTTTAAATTAAGAAAATAAAAGTCAATGCAAGAGTGTTTTAAATTTCATTGTATATTTTTAATATTTTGATAAATAAATATCGATTTGAAATGTTCCGTAAATATACCAAAGATAGCTTGCACCCGAAGAGTGTATCTCTACCTCAACAGCCGATTGAGTTTCGTGTCCACTTTATCTTTATTTTAAACAGATTTTTAGGGTTCCGTATCTCAAAGAGAAAAAACGGAACCCTTATAGGATCGCTTTGTTGTCCGTCTGTCTGTACGTCTGTCAAAACCTTTTTCTCTAAAACCCGTGAAGGGATTAAGCTGAAATTTTTATAAAATACGGAGGTCAGTTACGTCTTGAGGCCTTGAAAAAATCACACTTCTAAGTTAACGCAATAAAAAGTTATAACCATTTATGCACAAATTTTGTATGAAAACGCACTTTTTTGAAAATTTATAGAGTACTTCCCGTTGAGCTAGAATTCTGAAATTTGGCAAGAAGTAAGACCTTACAGTATACATATAGAAATAAATCTAAAAATTGGTAAATAAAATTTATATCACTGGAAAAATCATTACCAACTTATGCATGTAGTTCGTTTCATACTAAATGTATACAAGCACCCGCATATATAAGTTTGTCAACTTGTCGCAGGGAAGTGTAATTTTCTCAACGTCTATTACTTTTGCTCATACTTCCCGTTCCTACGGAACCCTCGGTGTGCGAGTCCGATTTGCACTTGGCCTGTTTTATTAAAATGATAAGATTAAGACTTATGACAGACAGACTTATGGTATCATATCATAAGTTCAGTAGTGATAAAATCCTGCGTTCATACTTTGGCGAGCTTAAAACAATCTTATTAAATTATTTATTTCTGTAAGTTACAATAAAATAGACTTTCTAAAGGGTTTTCAAATATTGGAAATCGACTTTTTACAACCATTAATGTAACAATATAACCGGTTTTTTTTGTAACGCAGGGATAATACCTTTATGTACACTACCCAGGAGTATGGGTGGCTTAAACTGGCACAGTGTCGGGCTCGGCTATTGTCCCTACCGACTAAAACCCTGCGGGTGCCTTCAGCCACTATAATTGGAGGGTCCTACAAGCAACAGGATCCCTCCAGCGACAGCCTGGTTTCGGTGAAAAGGCCCGTCTGCCTCTGAACAGTCCCTATTACGACATCGGAACCGTGCAATGGGGTCAGCTTCACATCCTGACCCCTGGTCCCAATACTACATGGGAGCAAGCCACGTCGGTCGTCCTAATCCACGAGAGGGGCAGGTGGAAGACTATCCAGCTGAGCTACTCTTAGTCTGGCCTCTCCCCCCAAGCCTGTCTCGCATGGGTAGCCCTGTCTGCCATAACCTTGGGGATCACAGAGACACGCAAGCCCCCTCACCACGACAAGATGGCAACATCCTCGAGAGGGGAACAATCTAACCTACATTATTTACAGGTATTATTTTATCACAAATATTAAACTAGCGGTCCTGTAATAGACTTCGTGCACCATGTAAACTTTCATCACTTAAAATGTAACCTATTCATCTCATAATATTCAATATTACAGTATTGATACGACATAATAGTAAACGAGACCGAGTGAAAATTAAAATTATTAATCATTTATTTGGTTTTGTTATTTTCTTATTTTTATAAAAGTGATGATTATAAAACTTTCTATTTAATTTATCTCATTATAAATATTGTTGAATTAGATGTTTGCAAAATGCAATTTAAATTTTTAAGTAATAAAAAGTACTTGGAATATTATTTAAGAACTTATGTCAATTCTACCTAATCAGCTATACCTGATAATTAATAAGGTAAAATATCTGTAAAAGAGCCACGAGACAAGTAACACATACTGATCTTTTTTCTCCTTCAGATATCTGTGGATATAGATACGAATATCCGGAACATCACTACAGGTAATCATTAGAAGGTCCAATGCAACTAATACACATTATCCATCTTTTTATTATTCACAACAAGACAAAAATACAAACCCTCATATAAAGAGATAAATCCTGATATTTAGAATGTCCTCTCTTGAAATGCTCCCAAATAGGAGATTTTTTCAAAAGAATTGCCAGCTGATCCCAATCATGTGAGTAAATAGCTTTTCTTAGTGCCAAATGGTAGGCATGAAACCATGATTTTCTTCTCACTTCCAGGTTATAGTTAGAGTTAGGTAATTGTAAATGTACAAGATTGCGTCTGCATTTATTATTGTTAATTTTGATAGGAGTTCCAATGCAGTCGATAACCCTTTTCTAAAAGAAATGCAATGATAATAATTATTAAACATAATAACATGGCACAGACTAATAATGTGGGAAATCATCTTCAATAATACCAGACTTAATCATTCAGTGACTAGACAAGAGTAATTCAACAAACGTTAAATTTATTTTTTTGCGCTTTAACACATTTAATAATAAAATATGTGAAACACATATTAACAATTTAGTTTTTTTAAATGACAACAATAAATACCATATAAAATAACTTACCATGGTACGCATTGGAACAAAATGACATTTAGCAAAATCTTCCTCATCCATTTTAAGTTCAATGATTTTATTCTATGTTTCCAAAGCAAAAGTAAAATAATGGTATACAAACAAACCACACGTGCACAACAGTCCCGTCAACCACAATAGTCAACTGACAAGTGACAACTGTGACCACAAACTATATAGAGAACGTAGACAGAGAGGGGGCGTTCCAAAAACCACTGCCAGTACTGCTCAGTAGTTTTACAGTTGTCAACTCCATACTGCAGTGTCCAATTTGACAACTGAGCAGTACTGACAGTAAATTTCGGAACGCAGCCAGAATGCACTGTCTACGATAGAGAAACTGTGACTGACATGTCTCAATTAAGGCCAGAGACAAGAAAGAACTAAATATAACGTAGTGATTACATTCTCTTTGATTAAGGCTACTTTCCACTAAGCGCTCATGTTCACGACCGATTTTTTTCCCGTTCCACTAGTTTGTGAACGGACCTTAGAGCATAAAAATAATAACCAATGAAGTCGGCAAAGCTGGACGTTCTCCTCTGCCGAAGTACATTGGTCATATTATGTAATAAGCCCATAAAATATGAATTGTATTTTTGACGTGATAACGTCTTATAAATCGATAGAGCAGGCTGTTCCAAAAAATTTGACAACATGCGGCGTTACCTAGTTGTCAAATGTACATGTTGAATTGTATGTTTTAG
>LUGF01053631.1:7875-18540 GCA_001625245.1 Calycopis cecrops
CGCGGAATCAAAGCCGCGTCACGTCGCGTCGCGTCTCGGTGTGAATTGACCCTTACTTTAATTTGATGTCTGTGGGCGTTGGTGATCACTTTACATCTGGTATCCCAACTGTTCGTTTGTCTCCTATGCTATCTATACATATAATAATACTGTAGACTGAATCCTCGTCGTCTAGTGGTAAGCATGTTCAACCACAGACGGTCCCGGGTTCGGATCCCGGTCGGACCAAAAATTGTTATTGGGATTTTTCAATTTCTAATAACAGTCCGGAGTCAGGAACTTGGCGGTGATACACCCCCGTGCCTCGGAGAGCACGTTAAGCCGTCGGTCCTGCGCCTGTTTTCTCACCGGTCGTGTCGGATTTCCGTCCCATCGGAATATGAGAGTGAGGGAATAGAGAGTACACACTATAATATGTCCTGCGCATCTGGCTCGTATCTATAGAGACGGCCGCCGTAGCCGAAATCGGCTAGGAGGATATTATTATTATTAATACTGTATACGTCATTCTGTCTGTGTCAAGTGTGTTCTGGCTTACACGCAAAAACTACTGGACGGATTTTTATGAAACATTTTTGTTTTATAAGTATTAGACCTCGTTTAGTTTTTTCGTTAGGACGTTTAGACTTTAGACTATAATTTATGAATATATATTGCTGCAGTGGGCATCTCGACTTGAAATACACCATTGTAGGGCAAAAAAACGGATTGACAATTCGGCCACATAACATTACACGTTACCATGACAACATACTTATTTTGACAAGACACTGACTGTCGGGTCAACTAGTAAAACAAACATCTCGCAAGCCCTTGTTTGGCTCTTCGCTGGTTCACTTCAAATTTTCAATAAAATAATTCGACACGGAAACCAAACGGCGCCGTCAGTAATAGCTGTGACCTTGTGACGAGGATTGTAATATGTTATCTGTGAACACAATTTGGTTCGGTCGAACTTGTTTGAACCAACTATGCAGTATACTGGATGTGGGAAGGAGCAGGCTTTGAGGAATAAGGTGCATATAAAATAGATTATAATAGAAATAAGTTTATTCAATGCTCCGCAAACAGAATACATAAAACAAAAGAAACTAAAACAGAGAAAAAAATAAGTATAATATATTATAATAATATGTATAATATTCTGCATGTTCATGCAGTGATACAATATGAGGAGCACCGAAAAGGATGTCACTCGACATACGTAGCTAGGAGAATTTACTTTTAATTACTTAGTCCTTTTTTATCATTAGCGAATGTCAAAATAAAGTACAGTCTAGCATTTATTTTGTTTTATAGTAATTTTGCTTATGTGCTATTGCTCTGTGTGAACGAGTATGTAAAAGGACTTCTAAACAAAATATATATTTTTCTTTCTAGCATAGGAGGCAAACCAGCAGTAATCATTTTCATGACTACCGACGCCCATAGACATCCGCATAGAGGTATAACATGCCTTGCCCTCCTTTCCCTCCATGCTCCACCGGCTACTTACATAACGCACGAAACGCGACAGCACAACTGTCGCTTTACGCCGGTAGTAAGCGAGAGGTACCTCCCCGGTCGTGGCGGCCTATTCGGCTGCATGCATACAACACTACGTCTTACTAAACTAATATGCTATAAATTGTAATGCTAGCTCCATCAAGTTCAAAACCAATCAATATAACACGCGTAGCAACAATCACGATATGTTTAATCTATGCAGTTGTTTTTAATTTATTCTTCCACGACGTATCATCTGACATTGCTCAATGCTGATCGGTTGTACAATTATTTATGCGCCATTTTTAATTAATCAACCATTAAGATGATTTATCATACGTCAGCACGACGTTGAAAAACCGGCCAAGTCTGAGCCGGCCGCACACCGCGGGCTCCGTACGAATGGGGTACGAGCATAACAACGACACATCTTTACTGTAGTACACACAGAGGAGAGTACAGCACCCCGAGTGTCGGTTTATGCAACGATTAACGACGAAAGCGCTTGCATTTAGTGTAGTTGCAAAAACTCACACGTGAGTTACATTTTGTAATGATTTTATTCTATAATTAGAATTTTCATTTTTTTTTAATTGTATGTTATCGTAGCAACACAAATAAATAATCTGTAAAAATTTCAATTGTCTAGCTGTCTTGGTCCCTGAGGTACACCTGGTGGCAGACGGATATCGGAGTCATAGTAATATGGTTCCATTTTTTATTCATAAAATTTTATTAAATAAAATGAAAATGTTTTGCATCAAAATAGAATTATAAAAATTACTTTTTGAATGTCAACAATTATATCTAGGTTAGTATTATATCTAGGGAACCCTAAGAAGGACTCCAGATAGGGTCTAGGGAACCCTAAAAAGACAGTTCATCGAACACTCGCAGCTGTATGTTACGCAACCTTTGCATGTTGCAGTACAATTATAACAATAAATCTACTTACGTAAGACTGACCTTCGGGGTTGTGTACACAATATTTATCTCTATGCGTAATATATACAGCAGTTATTTGTGTGAGCTAATTAGCAAATCTCATGTATGGACTAAGTACTAGGTTTTTTTTAAAATATTTTTTTAGCTATCACCTAACAACTTGCGTCTTTCGTCGGTCTTGCTACCTGCTTTCGCCCCAAAGTCGTATGGTGAAGGAAAAGATCAATTTTCCAAAAAAAATCGGTTTATTTCAGTTTATTATATTATACACTAGCTACGCCCCGCGGTTTCACCCGCGTAATTTTCGATATCGTGGAAAATCATCCCATGGCATACCATATGAACATTTTTCGGGATAAAAACTATCATATGTGTTAATCCAAGTTACCTAGTCTATGTGTGTGCAAAATTTCATGAAAATCGATTTAGCAGTTTTTACGTGAAGAAGTAACAAACAAACAAACAAACAGACAAACTTTCACATTTATAATATTTTTTGGATTCTAAAGTTATACTTACACCATTATGTAAGGTGATACTTTTTCACAGACTCAGATGTTTTTTTTATCTATATTACCACAACACATTAAACTCGTAGCAGATGTGTCCGAGTACACCACAACATCGCTTATCTCAGCTGGCTTTATACTCTGTATGTTAGTGTCGTACGTTGTTGTTACATAATAACTGTGAATGATAGCTATTCCATCGATTGTCTGATTGTCCGATTGTCTGATCTTGCTTGTTGGCCTATTGGTGGGATAGGGTAATCGAAGGCAACGCATCTGCGTCACCTACGGTTGCGCGACTTATGTGAATAAATATGGGACTTATGTAATACTTACCAAAATGCTTGGACTCATTTTTGTGATACAAAATGAGGTTGACTAGAAGTTTGCGAAAAAATATTTTGATGTCTGAGTTGTCAGTCTTTATTTACTTTCTGAACCGACCCTGCACAGGGTCACAGGAATATGTCAAATCATAGTGCTGATTTACTTACAAATCATCAAACGTAAATACTTATTATATAATATCATACCTCTTTGGAGAAATTAACAAAAAAAAACATTTGATATTTGTACATGACGTTAAATATCAACGTATAATCATTGAGTTATTATAATCATTGAGTTATATGTAGTAATAATAACTCAATGCGTATAATATCATAATTGTAATTCATATTAGCACCACTTTTTATAAAATTATCATATTAATCATAGATAGATATCAAGAACGAATAAATATGCCTATTACGGTGAGACATTGTACCTAATATAAATTTTTATTTATAGAAATGTATAAACTCATTCTTCTATAAGGGACTACGTGAGGAGGCTGTTTTCCCACGTATATGTTTTTCTATATTGCTTGTTACAGCCTGAGGGATATGTTTATACATTTCTATATTTTTCTATATTGCTTGTTACAGCCTGAAGGATATGTTTATACATTTATATATTTTTCTATGTTGCTTGTTACAGCCTGAAGGATATGTTTATACATTTATATATTTTTCTATGTTGCTTGTTACAGCCTGAAGGATATGTTTATACATTTCTATATTTTTCTATGTTGCTGGTTGCAGCCTGAAGGATATGTTTATTCATTTCTATATTTTTCTATGTTGCTTTTTGCAGCCTGAAGGACTGTACAGATTATAGCGTATGAGGTGTAGTTAGATTGCTCTTACTTGAGAATATTTTTATGTAGTTTTTTGCATTCCAAAAACAAATCGAAATGTGGCGGGTGGAGTGAGGAGTCTGTGCAATCATTTCTAGGAACTTGTTTTGTTCACCGTTTGACAAACTTCAACTTGTGATGTTCATATTTCTCTCGCACACAGAGGGTTTCTGCGACATTTTTACCAGAAATTAAATAACTTGGTTTTTCATAGCCTTGTTAAAGTTGTATTTGTGTTTTTGAAAATTATTTCTCAACAACTAATAATGATATTTCGCTCAAACCAATTTTTTTGAAAGTTTCCATTGATTTTTACAGCATATATATTTTTTAGATATCTCACTCTCTTATTTTAAAAGTTAGAGGGGGAGACACATTTTTCCACTTTGGAAGCGTGTATCTTTCAAACGATTGATTTTGTCGAAAAATGGCTTAAGTAACCTTAATGTAATTTTTGAAGACCTATTCATACATACCTCTCACATACAGGTTGGATGAAAAGAAATTTCTATTCTCATTCAGTCTAATTCAGTTCTATGTATGGAGTGCCCCTCCTTTATTTTTAACTTTATTTATTTTATTCGAAATTCCAATAGCGGTTTACAGAATACGTTGCCCAATAGTTTCGGAAAAAAATGGCTGTGACATACGGATGGACGGAACGGCTACGAAACCCTATAAACGTATGTATGTACTTTAGTAAGAGGTAGTGCCATGCTGCATTGCAGCGGAATTGGGCCGGCACGGCCGGGGAGCTCCCTCTCAGTCACAGAACCGTTGTAAAATGACAGCTTTGCTATCGCGTTTCGTGCGGTTTTAGAGTAGCCGGTGGCCCGTTGGGGGAAGAGTGCAGGAGGTCCACACATCTGTATAATATGTGGATGATAAGGATTGAATTAAAGGATGCATTTTATTTATTTTTTCACAGAGGTACATGATATTCAAAGATATACGTTTTAAAGAATTTATTCCAAATGTAGGATAAGGTGAAGATTTAATGAGCGTCGAAAGTCCGTCTAACGGCTCGATTGCTTGTTTGTCCTCCTATGCCTATACAAAAAATAAGGTCACTCAAATGGCATATGAACTGTATCTATATGTATACAAAAAAATCAATTGCTGTTCGATAGACTCACTAAAACTCGAGAACGGCTGACTAATTTTGGTTTTGAATGAATTGCGGAAAAGGTTCGTAATTACGAAAAAATGCTAGGAATAAGCTAGGAATATAGTAAAAACAACAATTTCATTTTCCCATAGAAACTATTCCTACCTGTCAAACATATTTTCATGTTCGTACTATCGTTCAGAAATCAAATAAAATTTAAAATAGAAAGAAAAGAATAGTTTAAAATAAATAACTAAGGGCCGATTTTCCATTCCTCGGATAAATATGTAGATAACTAAATATGTATCAGTTAATCATATCTGTGTGTTTATTCAATAGTCTGTACCTAAACTAAACAATAGTTATTCTCTACTATGTTCTTTTGTAACGGCTTGACGACTATAGTACTGGGGCCAGGGTTCAGGATGAGAATCTGACCCCATTGCACGGTTCCGACCTTGTAGTAGGGACTGTTCAGAGACAGCCGAACAGTCCCCAAGGAGGAGAAGTCTGGCCTTTTCCCCGAGGCCAGCCTGTCGCTGGAGGGATCCTGTTGTTTGATCCGAGACCCTCCACGGCAGAATGTATCCGTAGGGGCGTAGTCTCTATTGCACTCCCGACATAGGTCTAGGGGACACCCGGGCTCCTAGGTATCATACGTAAATGTATTCCCCTGAGTCAAAAAAAGGGCAAAGTAACGGATTGACAATTCGGCCACATAACATTGACGACATATTTTCCAGTGATGACAAAACAACAACGGGTCAGCTAGTTAAACAATAAAGTTAAGTAACTAAAAGGAAAAACTCAAAAACGCGTATGTGATGGTAAAACCCAGTCGTTGTGGTTTTCCGTGTATCACCGTTGTGTTTCAAGCAGGTGGGCCCGACGAGCAGTCGACAAGTGTCAACTGCCATTAACACTTCCGCTGCGTCTGTGGCCTGGGCAACTGTACACTTTTTGTAGTTGCTTTTTTATGGTATAGGGGGCAAACGAGCAGTTGTAGCCATTTTCATGACTACCGACGCCCATAGACATCTGCATAGAGACTATACAGATGCGCTGCCCCCCTTTCTCTTCCCACCTCCATGGGCCACCGGCTACTTACACACCGCACGAAACGCGACAGCACAGCTGTCACTTCACGCCGGTCTCGTGTAAGCGAGAGGTACCTCCCCGGTCGTGCCGGCCCAATTCGGCTGCATGCAAGCATGCAGTGTGGCACTACCTCTTACTAGACTTAACACTGCTTTACGGGGTTTAGCACGATAAAATATTCATCGAAGGGTACTAGCGAGAACTCTGTCCGACGTTTCGGTCACTTGACAACGATATTATGTGATCGAGAGATCTCGATCAAACACCCGGTAGATCCCGGCCCGACTCCAGCACAGCACTACCTCTTGCACTAACTATCTAGTCGAGTTATTTCTGTTGTTTCCATTCACCAAAACCGTCGACCTTGTGGTCGAAGCTGCGTGTTAGTTCTCAGTTCGTTCGCTTTTTCGCGCCGACGTGGACGCGGAAGGAGTCTGAATGGCTGAGGATTAGGTTTTTTTTTAATAGTATATAGGGTCAAACGAGCAGTCAAAGACTTTACTACCATTGCCAATAGACATGAGCATAACTGCCATGCAGATGTTACACTGCTTTCCTCCTTCGCGTCAGTAGCTGTCACTTAGCTGCAGTGTAATACGAGTGATGGTCCCCGGTCGTGCCGGTCCAGTCGGGTTGCATTGCACCTATTGCAAAAGTCCATCGTTATAAGGCAATAACAATGGAGCCAACAAAATTATTTATTTGTTACGAAGCCCGTTCAATGCAAACAGACAAACTAACAAAGGAATCTTATCTCTTTATATTTGTTATTAGTACAGATATAGGATAAAGTCATAACTAAACCGTTATTTCCTAATAGAATCTTAAGTTTAGTAAATTACTCAAGGACATGCATCCGATAGGTTGAGGGCCATTTCAAAGTATAAACAAAATACGAATGTGTCGCCAGCGAAACTTCCTCGTCTATTCATTTATTTCCTGTAAATAAACAATAAATATCTGTGGACTTATCTCTCTAACCTAGTCTAGCTCCGTGCTAAGCACCGTAAGGACTTGTGTTACGCGAACTAGACAACGGAAATATTAAAGATTTTTATTATAGAAATGTAATACATAGATAAACATGCATGACCTAGGCGGGATTCAAACCCGCGACCCCTGGCGCAACATGCTCCGCTTATCCGAGCTCTGTACCACTGCGCCTGCCCGGTCGTCATCAATGTCAATATTAGTTCACTTGACAGTTGTTTGGCTGTCACAATTTTTTTATTTTCTCCTCTTTACTTTTCGACTGGAGCTTTTTAAAAATTATTGTAAATTCTTTGAACACTTTGTGAATGTAACCAAATAATTATTCTGAGGACACCCGGGAAGCTTCCTTTCCCATAAAATCTATTAATATAATAATCTACTTAATAAATAATAAAATATGTCTTTATTGCACACCAAACATTAATACACAATAATTACGTCTACTATATATTAATATAAATGTACAATTAAGCGGCCTTATCGCTTTAAAGCGATATCTTCCAGGCAACCATCTTTGAAAGATTGCTTGGAGATAAGGCATGATATAGGTACATATACATATTAAAACATTCAATTTAAACAAAATAAAAATAAAAGAAAATAAGTACAATTTAAAATGCTACTAAATCATATCATGAAAAGATGAAGTCCAGCGAGAAGAAGGAGAAATTAAAAAGATACTAGTGACATTATGACAGCGTGCAGCGTCAGTTTGTTTTTAAAATTGTTTAATTTTATAATATACAAAAAAATATATTAAACTATATTAATAAATATATTACAAACTGAGTTTGTAATAATTTTTGATTTTACTTTTACTTGATTTACAAGGATAGCCGAAGATGACCAGTGGCGCACTCTAGGAGAGGCCGCAGTCCAACAGTGGCCTGCTGGGGGCTGATGATAATGATGGCTGACATCACATTTGAGTGTCTCACACTTATTATTATTACATCAATTGTCTAATTTTACAACATGGCGGCGCAAACTGCTTGGCTAAACGGAAACGTCGCAACAAACAACGTAATATGACACATAGATGAATTATTCTTCTATATATGAATATAATAAAGCATGTCTGTTTGTGCTTTTATATAGGGTTACAGTTTAAGTCGACGTAAATGTTATAAGAGGTTTTAGTTTGCATCAATTCTGACTTATTTCGATATGAAACACCATATCCAAAAACGAACCGATTTCGAGATATGGGAGTTTTCTTAAAAAATCCTGTCTTTCTTTCTATTACCTTATTTTTATTATTTAGGTTTTGCATTTGTTTGCTATTTTTGTGCAGCGTGTAAGTTGCTTTGTTAATATCTACGCTAAAATTACAACTTTGTTAATTATCCTGTCTGTTGTAGACGAATAATTTAAAAAAACTGTAATTTTATTTACGTCAGTTTATTTTTGTGAATGATGAATCAGAATTGATGCAAACTATGAGCTCTTAACGGATCTACGTCGACCTAACCTGTAACCCTGTACATTATTTAGCTGCGCTTTCGCCCGCGTAAGTTTCGATCCTGTGGAATTATCGAGATAAAAATGTTGGCCGATCCCCCGGCCTACCAGAAATGCGCGCAAAATTTCATGAGAATCGGTCCAGCCGTTTCGAAGGAGTTCAACCACGCACGCCGTGACACGAGACTTCTATATTAGACTAGCAGCGCCACGCGGTTTCACCCGCTTAACCCGCGTACACAAGCGTTATGGTATATACCCTAGCCTTCCTCGCTAAATGGACTAACTAACACTGAAAGAATTTTTCAATTTGGACCAGTAGATCGAGTTCAAACAAACAAACTCTTCTGTTTTATATATTAGTATAGATAAGAGGTAATATAGATATAAGTAATATACGTCCCTTAGTAGGTCTTTCAGTTTAATCTAATATCAACCTTCATATTTGTCCATACCCCGCCCCTATAATCGTTTCTTGACGAAAACTCAAAAATTATAAAGTTATGTTCATATATAGACCACAATATATACAAATATATTTTATATGTACTTATTTAATAACAAACCTACCTAACTATGTGCTATTACACCAAATCACTCTTAACAGCACAAAAAGCAGTCCATTTGATATAATGACCACAAGAATTTGTTAACATGAATGTGAAGTAATTAGCGAAGTTGGCCTTACAATACGCTTCCGCGAAGTTATACACAAATAATTCAGATATCTTAACGAGTTCCACGACAGATAAGTGTTACGTGTTGATAAGAGTTGTTCTGTAGTAAATCCCTGGACTACGTATACGTGTGTGGGTGCCAACCGTACTATAACTCCCTGGTATACGTGTGTGGGTGCCAACCGTACTATAACTCCCTGGTATACGTGTGTGGGTGCCAACCGTACTATAACTCCTTGGTATACGTGTGTGGGTGTCAACCGTACTATAACTCCTTGGTATACGTGTGTGGGTGTCAACCGTACTATAACTCCTTAGTATACGTGTGTGGGTGCCAACCGTACAATAATACATCTTACTTTGTTACTTAATGTTATAAATGTAAGTTTGTTTGTTGCGATTTCTATTACTCTCTAAACTCTCTAAACTACTCAATCGATCACCATGAAACTTTGTACACATATTCCTAGAGGTACTAGAAATGACAGAACTTTTTATTTGAAAAAAATTAAAAGGGTCAAAAATCATTGTGGCAGATATTGGAATGCTATTGCAGTTCTATTTGAATTACATTGATGTTTATTCAAGGGCTTCAATAAAAGCGAAGCCGCGGGGAAAAGCTAGTATTATATAGGATTCCACTATGTTTGAAGTTTGTGTACTATGTATTGTTGAAGAAATATATGATATATTGTATAGTACACAAAACTACTATATTTACAAGACCGGAATATTTTTTTATTAAACAGCATCCCCCTTATTAATAAACATAGAATATATTTTTTTTTTTTAGGTAGAACTATGCTTGGGCTGAAAGCCAGTGCAGCTTCATCGATATGAGTGGCGAGCACCATGGGGTTAGCTCAAGCCACTGTATTTGTGGTCGATGGGGGGCAGACCCCCCCTTCTTTCCCAGCTACTGGGAGAAGGCAAACCGGACTATTGCGATTAATAGGTTATACTATTATTATCTTGGCCGAGGACAGCGGGTGTCCTCCTCTCCCCACCTCTAACGGAGGGGAGCAACTCACGCGCGGCAGTTAAAAAGTGGCCGACACGGGTCATGAGCTAGAAGAGCTCTATGAGCTCTTCATCATGCTAGAAGTCCAGTCCCCAGTCATGCTAGAAGAGCTCATAGAGCTCTTCTAGAATAACTGTATCCAAGTAATAACCTAGTAATAAACTGACAGACGTCAAATTCCATACTTTTTA
>LUGF01053631.1:46089-59731 GCA_001625245.1 Calycopis cecrops
AAAAAAAAAAAAAAAAAAGAACTGGTAAATTTCGATCCGCCCAACTGTCAATAGATGGTACTGATGGTTTTTTTACAATTCGCTAGCAAAATGTTTTAGCTGTAAGATATAAAGAATCTGAATTTTATACGCAGCACGGCTTAATTACAGATTTATCACACTAATATTAAAAATGTGAAAGTTTCTTTGTTTGGATGTTTGTCCGTCAATCATGCCAAAACGTATGAACGAGTTTTGATAAAATTTGTAATTCAGATATAGTATTACCTGAATTATATTTTAGGATACTTTTTATCCACTGGGATATGAATATTTTTTCACGTTCATAATATTCTTTTAAAAAATTATCTAGGTACAATCAATATCGAAGCCAAAAACATAGTTTTTAGAATTTTTGTCTGTACGTATGTCCGGGCTAAACTAAAAAAAGTACTGCATGAATTTACTTCAAATTGCACGAATATTACTAACAGGTCGTGCGTGAACCGTGTACGTGCGGTTTTCTATTAGCCGGCGCCGTCTTTCCACTGCGCCGGTGCCATGCCGGTTTACGCCCGGTTATTGGTACAGTATTGACACTGATTTCAACATGACAACACGTACAGTGGGACCCCTAAGTATAATAATCTATATAGGTGTAATAGGTATCAAGCCGACGCCTTTATTTGTTATATCTTTTACATCTATGACACCAATACGCTGGGACGCTGAATTTTGGATACATCCAATTCTAAAAGTCAGATACTTGGAAGGAACTTATTATACTCTCTTTAAAATATTGAAAATGTACTCCAGAAAATTCTTCAATTATTTTCGCATGACCGAAGAAACATTTAACTATTTGTTGGATAATTTGTTACTGAAAATTTAGAATTTACTCGCCCCGCGTCCACCTACCCGCCCACGCACTCACACACGCACACGATATAATACATAATATACAATACACATGCAGTTTTGCCGGGCCGGCACCGGGTGGGAAGCTTGGGTCCGCCGTCGCCGGCCCGGTGCCGGCGAGTGGAAAAGCGCGCCATACATTCCTATACATTTTTGCATCGACGGCGCCGGTGCCGGGCCGGTGCCGGCTAATGGAAAGACCAGGAAAGACGCTCAACCAAATACTAGCAAATTTTCGTTTGCACGTGTGATATGACACATGTCAACGTCTTTTGCTTTTGGTGTTTTGTGTAGACCGTAGACAGAGAGTTTCCCGTAGACAGAGTAAAGAATCCTCTGTCTACGGAGTTTCCTCTGTCTACGGTATACACAGAGAATTTTGTATTCTTTGTCTATGGTGTTTTGCTAACATTTAATTCCTAAAATGATCACTAGGGCAGCAAAAGTGTTGCCTCTATGTTTCCTATATCATCCTTCCCCATATCATCATCATTAGCAGCATATCGTCTCAAAATTATTATTAAGAAATACATTTTTTAATCTTAAACTCCTCTAGAAGCAATAGGCGCGTTGCTGCGCTTCGTAACTTGCTTAGTGTATACGTTGCACATTTTAATATACTTACAACTTTTATCGACAGTCTTCATAGTTATAGGTCTGTTGTTGCTGTATTTTGAACACCACATTTGTAATCATCAGCTCGAGATCCCTATATATATTGATGTATTGGTCCTTAAATAAAGGACCTTCTAAAAAAGTCCGAATATGCCTATACATTTTGACATGTAATGTCAGATGTCATAAATTACTTCTTTTCTGTTAACTGTCAGAAGACGCTAGCAGTGTTTCCAAAATGGTAAAAAATGTTTTATGTTTAATCTCTGTTAATAGTTAAAATCCTTCTACAATTATGCTCCAGCTGCAGAAAATAGTGCAATACCTTATCAGTTGTATAGAAAAAAGACAATATTTTACTTCTATGACTTGAATTTTGCAGGGTCGTGTAAGGACTAAGACTGTCAAAAAAGCAGCCAAGATCATCATTGAAAAATACTATACAAGACTAACTCTTGATTTCGACACAAACAAGAGAATATGTGAGGAAATTGCTATCATTCCTACAAAACCTCTGCGTAACAAAATTGCCGGGTATGTATTTTTTTTTTGTATACTTGTTTCTAACCTACAAATATTCAAAAAAAAATAAAAATTAGAATTAACAACTGAATTATTATGATATAACCTATGTTATTTTTTTTAACTTCTATTTATAGTATCTTATAATCCTTTGAATGGTTTTGTTTATTTTCATAAAGATAACCTACATACCAAAATTGTAATACTATGTAAAACATTTTTAAATAGTGGACAGTGAAAACGTAGTTTTTAATTTAAATAAAAGGTGTTATTAAATTACTAAAATTGAGAAATAAATAATAATTTATCTTAAGTAGTCCTAAATTGGGACATTGCGAAATTCAAGTACTTGTATAATTTTACTTGCTCTGCAGTAAATAAAGTTAAAAAAAAAACTATTTTTTAGGTACTTATACAATTTTATTTTACAATTTGTTGGCTTTATAAACCATGCAATGACAATTTTAAATTATTTATGACCTACTTAAGTGAGGGAACTGTTAAGTGTCCAAACCTATGTTTGTTATTCCTTGATGCGAAAACTGCTGAACCTATTTTCATGAAATTGGGCACACACATAGAGAATTACTTGGATTAACACATCCTAGTATAGTTTTTATCCTGAAAAAATGTTCCTTTGGGATGCCATTGGATGATTTTCTATTTTCCAAGGGATCGAAATTTACGTGGGTGCAGCTACTATTTTAATAAATAATTTAGCAGTAGTAGACACAAAGGATAAATGATGAATCAGATTGAGTTTGCAATTTTTTAGCAATTTTTTTTATAGTTTGGGGATCAAATAAGTAGTTGTGAATCTTGACGCCTGTTTTTATGGATTACACTGCCGTATTGCCTTCATTCCCCTATGAGTCACCAGTAGGCTTGTCAACCGTCTCGCAATATGACAGACATCCTGCTTCTGAGACTCTTATCAATATGTCCCGCTTAGGGTGTGTGTGGGACGCTGAATGTCCCACTTTTGGACCACCATCGATAGCCAGCCGTCCAAATGATACATTATGGAAAAATCGCGTGAAAAATAGTGATTTAAAAAGTACCTATTTTAAAGGTTAGGTCACTTACTCTATTTCATGAGTGATCAAATAACAATCTATGCACAAGGGACAGTGGTTGTATTGTATATTATAGTCTACCTCCCAATATTAAAAAAAGCTCATTCACGCTCAACCCTTTTGGCTAATATCCAATATTTATTATAAAATTCCAGTTTATTCCAACAATTGCCCATCACTAGTTGGATCTGTTTTAACCCTTGTCCGGCATCAGAAATCATTATTTTCTGCAAATTCGTAATTTCAAGTTGGCAAGCCTAGTCATTAGTAACAATAGCATACCTGTCAATGTTGTAATTATGTGTATCTCCTTGGTCATGCTGGTGAAACTCAGCCACAATGCAACATGGAATTACTAAACTAAACTGCAATGATCAGGATTTTATGTATAAGAATTGAAACAAAATATAGCAGCAAAATAATCTAATCTTTTTTATTTTAGTTTTGCCACCCACTTGATGAGACGCCTGAGGCACTCTCAAGTCCGAGGTATCTCCATCAAGCTGCAAGAGGAGGAGCGTGAGAGACGTGACAACTATGTACCAGAAGTCTCTGCTCTAGAACACGACATCATTGAAGTAGATCCTGATACTAAGGAGATGTTGAAAATGTTGGATTTCAACAATATTAATGGTTTACAACTCACACAACCGTCTACACAAGGAGGTGGCTATGGAGGAAGACGTAATTAAGAATAATAAATTTTAAAACAGAACTTGCCTTTCAATTTACTACCTAATGGTATGTGTGTAATCTAAAATTATTAATACTAGCGGACCCATGGAAATTGAAACCTAATCAATCTAACTTTGTATTTAAAAACTAAATATCATATTAGGACATGTTATGACATTGTAACTAAGGTAAACAATTTATGTAGAGGAAATAAACGGAATTTTCAACACTTGCAAAAGACATCTTATAAATCAATGTGTCAAATGCATGGTAGAAGTGTGTTCTAGTGTGTCTATAGTTTTATTTATTAAAATAAAGTACTAAACATTGTTATTAAAATATATTCGCGTTCTGCACTTCTCTTACACGTAAACTATAAGTGCCAAAATTCATACTCCTCCGTCTGCGTAATTTTCGTGAAAACGTTCCTAAAGTTTTTGCTTCACATATTAATATAAAGATTTCTATTGCTTTTGCTCTGCATGCTCTATATTTCTTTGTTAGACAAATGCTGTTAATCTAATGACTACTGACATCTGAGAAGTAAAATTCTGAATATTAGATAATGGTTTGAGTAGTGGGGTGATTATAGTTGGATGTATAAGAAGTGGTGAAATTGGTGCCACATTCAGCTGACACAGACTTCGAATGATACTGCCATAAAATGGGGTCACATTATGGCCCACATCGAGCGGTTAGGTTTGCTATAAGCCTACAAAAAGTCTGACCTACAAAGTCTACATCTTAATACACGGTTGATACAAGCAAGAGGCATTAAATGAAACCACATATTTAGTGTATTATTTTCAAGCTACACAACAAAAATATGATCAATCAGAGCAATAGCTTAGCGCCTTAGCCACAAGAATTTTTAAAGTTTTTTCTCACTTCGTACACGCTGTATCGCAGCTGAAATCCGACTATGACCGGCCGGGGTCATTCACTCCGTACGATGTTGCCGTTCGCTGTACGAGCCAGTACAAAGTATGTTTATGTTTTTCGCTGTATAACTTTTTAAAAAAAATATTTTTATATTCTCGTCTTAAACTTATTTTCAATAGTTTCGGATTAACTGTAGGCACTTATAGTATTGTGGTTTAATTTAATGCCTCTCGCTTGTTTCAACCTTGTTTAAATACTACACGGATGCGGTAAGTTTGGACCTGGCAAGAATGCGAAGAATGCTCCCTAGCCCCGCAATTCCCTCGATGTGGCCCTAATATGGAGACGGGACGGGTGGTTCGGGGAATGGAATTTTTGACAGGTTCCAACTTACCGCGTCCGTGTAATCCGTGATAAATACATATATCAAGCTCATGACCCGTGTCGGCCACTTTTTAGCTGCCGCGCGCGAGCTGCTCCCCTCCGTTAAAGGTGGGGAGTTGAGGACACCCGTTGTCCTCGGCCAGATAATAATAGTACAACCTATTAATCGCAATAAGTCCGGTTTGCCTTCTCCCATTAGTCTGGGAAAGAAGGGGGGGTCTGTCCCCCTATCGACCACAAGTACAGAGGTTCGACGCTCCAGGTGAGTTCACCTCTCATATCGATGAAGCTGCACTGACCTTCAGTCACTTAGCGTATATTCTATCTAAAAAAACATATATCAATTTGAGTGAGGCTTAGGAAGCCCCTGACATAATATATTCTTGAGTAATGGACAAATGACCTGTCCATGTCATTAGGCTACCAGTTACCACCAATGACCAAACCTCACAAATTGAAATTGGTACTTAGTGCGCCCAGGTTATTGGAGTACACACAGTATTATCTATCATTCATATTAAATTAATGAAAATGTTTTTTTTATTAACAATATTATTAAATAATAGGGACCGTGCACGAAACAAAGAGGCAGCACTTTCGCCGAATGTAACGCGCCCTAGTGATAATTTTAGGAAATAAGTGCTAGCAAAATACTAAGCACAAGACAATGACAAGTTGACATCTTGTATTCTCTGTCTACGGTAGAAACGAAAATTTGCAAGCTTAATTTATTATTGGCTAACATGTGTACTTGTTCCCCATACTACTTTTCAAATAAGTTCGAAAAATATATTAGAAATAATCCTACTCATATTATAAATGCGAAAGTTTGTATGTTTGTTTGTTATTCCTTCACGCAAAAACTGCTAAACCGATTTTCATGAAATTTGGCACACACAACTTGGATTAACTCAGATGTTTTTAGTTTTTATCTCGAAAAAATGTTGACGTCGTGGAATTATTTTCTATTTTCCTAAGGAACGAAATTAACGCGGGTATAGCCGCGAATGCAGCTATAAAGATATAAAATCATACTGGCCATTTATGTTTGTTATAAAATCTAGATAAACTTTACATTTAAACACAATAAAACGAAATACGGGACTAACCCTAATAAAGTAACGTAAAATGTTAACTGAAGAAACTTTTTTTTTTTTATAATTTTATTACTGCAAACTCGCGAAGAAACTTAAATTAAATCATATAACTATAAAATTAAAGAAGTAAAAAACAATAACAGGGTTTAATTGCATTAATATGTAAAATTTGTTAATTTAAAAAATATAAACATTATTAATAACTTAATCAAAGTATCCGAACATTAAAGTTGTTGTTTGCGGACTTGCGGTGTTTCGTTTGCTTGATATTTTCTTGCTCATTCGCTCTCATAGAAAGTGCGAAATGGACAAATCGTTCTCATTCGTTTCGAGTATCGACTGTCGAGTACATTGTATTGTAATTAAAGCGCTGAAAAAATTGTTCGGGTTTTCTGAATTAAACAGCTTCGTTTATTAAATCACTAGGTGAATACCATCTATTATGAATAATGGAATGTACCCATTTGTTAGATAATGTCAAATTGAATAAGAAAATCTTTTTTAAGGACACGACCACAAAGAACTTCAATTGTTCAGGTAATAAAAGCTTCAATTTATGCAGTATTCGAGTTTTTGTGATTGTAATAAATGCTTAAGTGATTTACCGAAGCGAATCTTCGAAAAGAAGGTTAGTTAGAAAAATCAATACAGCGAACTAAAATAATCAGCTGTTCTTGTAGAGGAGCGGGAGGGGGCGCGGCATGCATGACCGTGAAGTCTGGCTTTCCTCACCCAGGAACAGAAACTGCGATCTCTAAATGAGATCCAGAGCCCATTCTGAAATTGTTATAATATTTGCTTATTATAGCGTTTCCTCAACCCATTATCAAAAAGCTCTTATCATCTACGCAATTTAATAAGTCTATTACATACTAAATGTTTTTAGAACTTACAAAACAAATATTTATTCTTCTCACGTAATATTATTTTTTTTTCCATGAATCTCAATATTATAATTCGATAAAATTATAATTTAGGATGTTAGAAAAACAGATAATATTCAATAGTACTTATTGATATTTTGTAATATTACTGTAGTATGGTTTGTTTTGTAAACATTGCACATAAACAGATTACTACTGCTTATAAAACATCAAACTGTTGTTTTATATGGATAAATAGAAAAAGCAATTCCTGCTTTCATATAAATCTACATATCTCTAGATGACTATGAGTCACATACAGTGAAACTTTGTTCAAGATTCAAAATTGATAGTGATTGTGCAAAATTGATGTTACAAATATTATGTGCACTGCCAGCAAGGAGTTATTACTTCAATGTTTGCTTTTTTAATTGTTAATTTATCTATAAAAAATCAAGGGAGTTAATAATTCTGTGTTCTATATTTCCGTACACAGGAACCAAAAATTTCAATCTCTAAATGAAGACCTTTAGAGATTGAAATTTTTGGTTCGTGAGCTCGTTCTAAACATGCTGCATGTATTATATGTACCTTTATATGTATATCAATGTATGTATGCTATTTCATTGTGCATTCAGAAATCACTTATATTCTGAGGATGCCTGGAATGCATCCTAGGTCAAAAAATCATTTAAAAACTTTTGTACTTTTTTTTATACTGTCAGCGTACTGCAAGAACTCATTACCCAATATTTACGAAAGTGTTATTAATGAAAACAAAACTAATTAATTGATTATTTTTGGTTTCAATAATAACATTACAATATAGTTAATATTATTAATGAAAAAATTGAGTTTCGTAAATGTCGGTTAATGAGTTCTTGCAGTAAGCCGATGATATGGTATTGCAGCACCTGTCACTACTTATACGATAAAAGCGTGAGGCATTAAATGAAACCACATATTTAGTGTATAATTTCCAGGCTACATATGTATAAACAAATCAATCATTTTCTCATTTCGTACAAGCTGTATCACAGCTAATCGCCGACTATGGCTGGCCGGGGTCATTCACCTCATACACGCTGTAGCTGCCCGGTACAAAGAGTGACAACAATTTTTCGCTATTTGTTTGTGAAAAAGTATTTTCGTATACTTGTTTTAAACTTTTTTTAATAGTTTCGGATTAATTGTAGGCACTTATAGTATATTTGGTTTCATTTAATGCCTCTCGCCATCATCCCTGTATTATATTTTTGATATAAAATATGATTTTTCTAGAATGTGCGGTCGGAGAACAGAATTGGCTGTGCCTTCACTGTGGTGCTGTAAATTGTGGTCGCTATGTTAACGGACATGCAAAAATACATGCGGAAACATTTGATCACCACATATGTATGAGCTGTGATGTCTACTCTGTTTACTGGTAAACATTAAAAAAATATTTAGATAAATAGAGACATTACTAATCTATGGTTTCTTCTCTTCTAAATAGAAAAAAAACAGAATTGGTATTTATGTAAGATTTTTAAACATAATTTGTTTTTGTTTATATTTACATATTATTGAAAAACACCATAAACATCTTTTCAGTCATTACATAAAATAAAGATTTATCTACTAAAATCTTTATTTTTAACTTTATATATTTAAAAATAGATTGTCTTGTTAAAGGTTTGCTCTCCATATGGGCGACATACATCCATAAAATTATTAATATATTTTATTCTGATTTCAGTTACAAATGTGATGATTATATTTCTAATGACTCAACAAACGAAACAATAGAACATTTAAGACAAGAATTTATGAATGTTAATAAAATAGAACCAGAGAAAGAAGTAGATAATATAACAGATAGTAATCCAGATGTAATTAATCCAGATATAATCAAAGATAGTGATACAGGAAATGGCCATTCTAGTGAAATGGAGACAAATGCAATGCCATCACTGTCACCAATTGACGAAAGTAATGTAGAAAGTACTCCCTCTAGCTCATGTGATACTCCTAGTGTAAATACTAGTACAGATATAGAAAATAAGCCACTAAAAAATAATAAGGTTAGTATTTATAAAATAAAATAATCAGTGTTATTAATCTTATCTATATCTATTTTAATCTTATTTGTAAGGTTTACAAAAGCATTCACTGTAATGTATAATGCATAGGTTCTTAACCTTTTAGTCTTGTACCCTGTTGCTGACAGATCCGGGGCACCTCAATATAGGCGGGTGACGGCACCTGCGGGGTTTTAGCGGGTATTCGGCTTAGCCGCGACTCCCACCCATCCATCGAATCTCACCCAAGACCGGTGGTAGTGCGTAAAGCATTTCCCCTCAAAATAACCTGTTAGTCCTGAGGGACCATTTGACAAAACCTTGCCAACACTCGGTTGGAGTGGTCCGCCGCATTACGACCGCGACAAAAACAAAATTTGTTTATTGCTCTGGAGGTAATGGCATGGCTCGTTGAACACTTGAGATGCTCCCAAGGACGATCGATTATGAACCACTGTAGTATCCAAAAGAAGGGTATTTTTTGATCTGTCTACTCGATTACCACTTATAACATATGCAATAAATATAAAACTGTCAACTAATATTTTTTTTAGCTAAGCAGGCTATAACTCATTTCTAAGTTCTTTCAATGCCTAATTTATTTCCTATGTTAGTATGAATATAAAATATTAATAGCTTAAGATTTAAATAAGTATATAAAACATGTATGTATAAAAATTTTGTACATTAGACATTACATTGTTTGTGCTCATCATTCCTATAAAACAGCTAAGGGCGAAAGCACACAAGACTTTTAGATGCGGCGACCTGCGATTTTGCGAAGCCATCGATGTGGTCGCACGATTTATCGAGTCTGCGATCGGTCGCAGTAGAGTCGTGCGACTGCCTCGTTGTAGTATCGCGATCTCGCGACTATCTCGATATAGTATTAGGATCTCGCGACTGCATTGAGACGTTAATTGATATACATTAGAGCCACAGCACACACGCGACTTTTAGACGTGGCGACCGGCGAATTTGCGACTCTGCGACCGGTCGAGAGTTGATCGACAGTCGCGACAGCATTTAGACGTTATTTGACATTCATTGACATAATATTAGCGTGTAAGTCGCCGCGTCGGGCGTCTTGAAGTGTGCGCCCCCACCGCGTCTAGTCTAAAAAGCGTATAAGACGCCGGTCGCCGCGTCTAAGTCTCGTGTGTGCCGTCGCCCTTAGCGACTAAATCGCTGCGTCTGGCGTCTTGAAGTGTGCGCCCCCACGGGTCTAGTCTAAAAAGCGTATAAGGCGCCGGTCGCCGCGTCTAAAAGTCTCGTGTGTGTTGTCGCCCTTAGCGACTAAATCGCTGCGTCTGGCGTCTTAAAGTGTGCGCCCCCCTGCGTCTAGTCTAAAAAGCGTATAAGACGCCGGTCGCCGCGTATAAAAGTCTCGTGTGTGTTATCGCCCTTAGCGACTAAATCGCTGCGTCTGGCGTCTTAAAGTGTGCGCCCCCCTGCGTCTAGTCTAAAAAGCGTATAAGGCGCCGGTCGCCGCGTCTAAAAGTCTCGTGTGTGCTGTCGCCCTTAGCGACTAAATCGCTGCGTCTGGCGTCTTGAAGTGTGCGACCGCCCGCGTCTAGTCGCTTCAAAGAAGCGTCTAAATCGCCGGTCGCCGTGTCTAAAAGTCTCGTGTGTGTTGTGGCCTTAAGTGATTATAATGAGATTTTCTGTGTGTATTTGGTAGGTTTTCAAGTATATGTCCACTTCCTAGTCTGATATTTTCTAAAAAAAGCTCGGGGAAAATCTAGTAACATCTAATAGACTATAATATGTATCATATACATCTGCATATGCTGGATGTTCGAGAAGGCCTATGTGTCAAATGACATACACACTTCGAAAATGTTAGTCTATCAGTTTGTTCATGTAGTGGATAAGATTTGGTTATTATGGTGTTCGTTAATAACAAAGATACAGAGGTTAGGATTTATACATAACCCTACCAATACTTTATCTAGTCATGTCTCTAAAAGTTTTAGATGAAAGATGAAATATCGAATATTTTTATAGTATTGTTATAACATTACATTATATTATATTCCAGAACTCTGAGGAAATTATTAGAAGTTTACGACCACGGTCAAGAAAACGATCTCATTCCGAAGACAGTTCCGCAGAGAACTCTAATCATTCAACGAAGAGTAAAGAGAAGAAGGTATCACAGTGCAACGGAAAGAGTCCAAAAGATAAAAAAATTGTAGGTTTAAAAAATTTAGGAAATACATGTTTTATGAATGCCGTGTTGCAAAGTTTGAATAATATACAAGAGTTTAGTTGCTACTTCAGCCAGTTGCCGTCGCTGGAAGTCAAGACAAATGGACGGAAAGTGTATCATTCACGGAGTTATACACGACAGGAGATGTCGGATGTGGTTATGGCCGAGGAGTTGAGAAAGGTGAGGACAACTAACATTTTTCTGTTGTTAGTGAAAAAAAAGTGAAAATGTGAAAAGAAAGCATTGAAGTCAGTAGCTTATGAAGCTGTAGTGACTACTCGTAATTTTGCAGAAACTCTTAGTGACCGAGTTGCTTAGAAATCACTACGGTTTAACTACTATAGCTATGTTGGAAGTCATTAACACTAGTATACTTCCATGCTCTACTATTCAATAATTTAAAACGAAATAGATTTTTATGAAAAAAATTATTTGATTATTGATTTTATACTGTTTATCTAGAGTAGTCCAATTTAACAAATAGATAATAGATCCAATAGATAAATAAGTTTATAGTGTGAGTATAAGCCACTACTCACATTAATAAGTATTTTATACTTATCTTGTATAATTTAGTATACATAAAAAATACTAATAATCCAGTCATTATATCAAAAAAATCGAGCCTACCGATACCCTATGTCGATCGTTATAGAAAAATTGTAAGGACCAAACTTGTAGAGCAGTGATTCTCAACCACTATGCCGCGGCACTTTTGTGTGCCGCCAAATTTCAAAAGTGTGCCGCCAAATTTTGCAAATATACCTATATTAATGTTAATATTATTAAATTATATCATTTAAAAAGTTATTGTTGTAGTATTTCATATAAGTATTTAAATTTTTTATTATAAACTATTTATGCAGTGTGTTGTAGTAAGTAAATAATTTTTATCTTTTTCTTTGTGTGCCGCCAAATTTTGAAATCGTTAAATATCTGGCGCAACAAAAAAAAGGTTGAGAATCACTGTTGTAGAGAATCAAATTTCGTACAATTTTTGTCCTAACGTTATTATAAAATCAAAAAATGGCTGAGTTATTCAAGAAACACCGTTTTATTGGAAAAAAAACATTTTTCAAGTATGCAGGGTTAAATTTTGGTTAACGGCCAAATTTTCAGATTTGGCTTAGAATCGATAATACATTCGATTTATGATTTAAAAAAGTATAAAAAAATTATAACATTATTTTTTTGTCTTACCGTCCTATCGTGTAGGCAACTAAATCAACCGTTCGACGCCAATAGCAATGAACTCTATAATATGTTCTTGAAGTGTTACCGTACGGGCCTAGCGTCCGTTAGCTGAGCCATGAGCTTGATACATTTCGTGTGCGAACAACTATCGATGTATTTTTAAGGACCATTTTCAAATAGATTTTTTTAACAAAATATTACAATTCGGTGATTTGTGTGTGATTGATGTATACTACCTTATTTTAAAATTTGGCCGGTGACTAAAATTTAACCCTGTACGCAGGAGTTTCTAGAGTCTCGGAGTCTATTGGCCCTATAGGCCATGTAGACTTACTTTTGCTATATGGCTGATCTGGCACTGTTCGTATATTTGTTCAATGGTTGAAACAAAGTACAATTATTCTTTTCAGGTTCTAATAAACTTAAACACGGGCTGCTCTAAAGGTGCCATATCCCCCGAGTGCCTGTTCCTTGTCATCTGGAAGGTGGTGCCTCGGTTTCGAGGCTACCAGCAACAGGATGCGCACGAATTCCTCCGCTATATGCTGGATCGGTAAATGTCTTTATATTACTCTCCTACTAACATTGATATAAAAGAGCTGTGCTGTATATTGATGAAACTGTACAAATAGAAATTTTTGAAGCAAAATGTCAAGGAACCAAAAAAACTGACTGTCCATCAATGTCTGTGTTGGACGATGGATAGAGTATTGAAGATGATTCTATGAATGTGACTAGTGGATGATTAAGAGCTTAAGACCTGTGCAAACGAGAGATTAAAAGTACGCGGTACCTACTTCGTATACATTTTTGTCTGCGGACAAAAAAGTCCGCGGACCAAAATCCCTCGTATGCGCAGCAGGCCTTTTATGTGGGAAGATAGTACTATTTTTAGTAAGAGGTGCTACGCTGCATTGCAACAAAATTGGATGATGTGGTGGTGGTGCCTTTTGCCTACATGATACCGGCATAAAGTGGCAGCTAGGCTGTCGCGTTTCCGATGGCCCGTGGAGGGAGGAGGACGATGAAGGACAACACATCTATATAACCTCTATACCATAGGTTCCCAAACTTTTTCGTCTAACGCCCACTTTGAAAATCAGTTACTTCGTATCGCCCCCTTATTAGTTATTACACCTTGATATTCAAAGACAATTATGTCGTT
>LUGF01053631.1:64040-95273 GCA_001625245.1 Calycopis cecrops
CCGTCGCCCTTAGCGACTAAATCGCTGCGTCTGGCGTCTTGAAGTGTGCGCCCCCACGGGTCTAGTCTAAAAAGCGTATAAGGCGCCGGTCGCCGCGTCTAAAAGTCTCGTGTGTGCTGTCGCCCTTAGCGACTAAATCGCTGCGTCTGGCGTCTTGAAGTGTGCGCCCCCCGCTTCTAGTCCGCTGCATTCAGCTTCAAAGAAGCGTCTAAATCTCGTGTCTAAAAGTCTCGAGTGTGTTGCGTGTCTTAAGTGATTATAATGAGATTTTCTGTGTGTATTTGGTAGGTTTCAAGTATATGTCCATTTCCTAGTCTGATATTTTCTTAAAAAATGCATCTGCTTATGCTGGATGCTGGAGAAGGCCTGTGTCAATTGACACACACACTTCGAAAATGTTAGTCTATCAATTTGTTTGTCTAAAATTAAAAAAATAAAATATTTCATGTAGCGGATAAGATTTGGTTATGGTGTTCATTAATAACAAAGATATAGAGGTTAGGATTTACTCATAACCCTAGCAATACTCTATCTAGTCATGTCTCTAAAAGTATTAGATGAAAGATGAAATATCGATATATTTTTATAGTAATGTTATATATTCCAGAACTCTGAGGAAATTATTAGAAGTTTACGACCACGGTCAAGAAAACGATCTCATTCCGAAGACAGTTCCGCAGAGAACTCTAATCATTCAACGAAGAGTAAAGAGAAGAAGGTATCACAGTGCAACGGAAAGAGTCCAAAAGATAAAAAAATTGTAGGTTTAAAAAATTTAGGAAATACATGTTTTATGAATGCCGTGTTGCAAAGTTTGAATAATATACAAGAGTTTAGTTGCTACTTCAGCCAGTTGCCGTCGCTGGAAGTCAAGACAAATGGACGGAAAGTGTATCATTCACGGAGTTATACACGACAAGAGATGTCTGATGTGGTTATGGCCGAGGAGTTGAGAAAGGTGAGGACAACTAACATTTTTCTGTTAGTGAAAAAAAAGTGAAAATGTGAAAAGAAAACATTGAAGTCAGTAGCTTATGAAGCTGTAGTGACTACTCGTAATTTTGTAGAAACTCATACCCCCTTATTAATAAATATAGAATAACACTATACAAGGAATAACCTAGTAATAAACTGACATCTGTCAAATTCCATAATAAAAAACACATAAAAAGTATGGAATTTGACAGATGTCAGTTTATTACTAAGTTATTACTTGGATATAGTTATTCCGTGTTTATTAATAAGGGGGTTAGTGACCAAGTTGCTTAGAAATCACTACGGTTTAACCACTATAGCTATGTTGAAAGTTACGCTAGTATACTTCCATGCACTACTATTCAAAAATTAAAACGAAATAGATTCTTATGGAAAAAATAATTAGATTATTGATTTTATACTGTTTATCTAGAGTAGTCCAATTTAACAAATAGATTTTATAGTGTGAGTATAAGCCACCACACACATTAATAAGTAATTTATACTTATATTATATAATTTACTATACATAAAAAAATACTAATAGTACAGTCATTATATCAAAAAAAAAAAACGAGCCTACCGATACCCTATATCGATCGTGAAAGAAAAATTGTAAGGTTCAAACTTATAGAGAATCAAATTTTGTATAATTTTTGTCCTAACGTTACTATAAAATCAAAAATGGCAAAGTTATTCAAGAAACTCCGTTTTTTTTGGAAAATATTTTTTTTTTCAAATATGCAGGGTTAAATTTTGGTCACCAGCCAAATTTTCAGATTTGGTTCAGAGTCGATAATACATTCGATTTATGAAATAAAAAAAGAATAAAACAATTTATAAAATTATTTTTGTCCTACCGTCCTATCGTGTAGTGTAGACAACTAATTGGGCGCGCAGTATTCAACCGGTCGACGCCAATAGCAATGAACTCTATAATATGTTCTTGAATTGTTGCCGTACGGGCCTAGCGTCCGTTAGCTGTTTGAGCCTTGAGCTCGATACATTTCGTGTGCGAACAACTATCGATGTATTTTTAAGGACCATTTCAAATAGATTTTTTTAACAAAATATTACAATTAGGTGATAAAATTTAAAACACTCCCTTGGATTGATGTATACTACCTTATTTTAAAATTTGGCCGGTGACCAAAATTTAACCCTATACGCAGGAGCCTGATCCGGTCTACTTGTGACCACCCCCTCCCCCACGAAAAAAGAATAGGTATTGCAAGAACTAATTTTATTATTCACGAGTCAAATCTATAATGACTGGACTATAAAAAAAGTTAATCTTCTTCAATTTTTTTTATATTCCTAATGTTTCACTTCATAATGTTGACATTACAATGACTCTTCTTGGGGTAGGCACTGGATTAACTTTGAGCGAAACTACTAACATACCTACTTAACGGGCTATTTAATCGTAATAATTTTTGGTATTAATGTGACCTTATTAATAAATGATTCCTATAGACCATATAGCATACTTTGGCTATATGGTTCAATTGATTGAAACAAAGTACAATTACTCTTTTCAGGTTCTAATAAACTTAAACACGGGCTGCTCTAAAGGTGCCATATCCCCCGAGTGCCTGTTCCTTGTCATCTGGAAGGTGGTGCCTCGGTTTCGAGGCTACCAGCAACAGGATGCGCACGAATTCCTCCGCTATATGCTGGATCGGTAAATGTCTTTATATTACTCTCTTACTAACATTGATATAAAAGAACTGTGCCAAATCTGTTTTGTCGTACTTTAAAGGCGGCAAACAGTCTGATGGGCGGAATGCATAGATTTGGTAACACGATAACCAACGATGTAGATATATTTTCGGCACCATTTTCTACTTTCTCTAAACATGTCAATCGAATTTTTGATGTATGATTTGGCTAGTTCTTATTTGTTGCTCTTTACTTTTACCAATGTTTTTTGGCTGTGAACTGTATCTCTATACCGATATGTTTTTAAATTATTTTTAGTATCTCATTGTACCTTACTACTTCATAAGCTGTGATATTTACTATTTACTATTATTATTATTACTATTATTGATATCTGTTAACTATTTGATATTCGAGCAAATGTGCCATTAAAATCAAAATTATAGATATGTAAATTATTATTATATTGTAAAAAGGGAGTATTCCCGTTTATTGAATTGAATAAAATAAAATAAAATATTGATGTAACTATACAAATAGCAAAATTTGAAGAAAAATGTCAAGGAACCAAAAAAACTGACTGTCCATCAATGTCTGAATCGGACTAGAGTATTGAAGGATGTTGGATGGATGTTCACTAGTGGATGAATCAAAGTTTAAGACCTACGCAGACGAGTGTATTTGTCCGCTAAAAGAAATCGCTTACAACTGCATCGAGTAACGCAAACGAGGGATCAAAAGTACGCGGTACTTCGCATACATTTTTGTCTGCGGGGCCTTTCATATGGGAATAAATAGTACTATTTTTAGTAAGAGGTGCTACGCTGCATTTCAACAAAATTGGATGATGTGGTGGTGGTGCCTTTTGCCTACATGATACCGGCATAAAGTGGCAGCGAGGCTGTCGCGTTTCCGATGGCCCGTGGAGGGAGGAGAAGGAGGATCGTTGATGATCAATGTGTATCCGATCGGCTTGATTCTCTGGCGTTACGGAGAGATGTAGGCTCGCTCTGTATTTTACAACGGGGAGTGCTCCGAGGAGTTGTTCGGGTTAATACCCGCAGCGAAGTTCCACTTTAGGACATCGGAGAACTCCAAGTTCCACCGCTACCACCTGGATGGCCCAAAGTCTACAACTATGCGTTTCAGGCGCCATTTCTTACCACGCACAACATCTCTTTGGAACGAGCTGCCACAGTCGGTATTTCCGAACCTATACGACCTGGGGTTCTTCAAGAAAAGAGCTTACTCATACTTAAAAGGCCGGCAACGCGCCTGCAAAACCTCGAGTTTTGCAGATGTCTATGGGCGGCGGTAGTCACCTACCAACTGCTCGTTTGCCCCTTATCCTATAAAAAAAAAGGATGAAGGACAATGCATCTATTTATATGTACCTCTATACACGGTTTATTTATGTCGGTAGTCAAGAAATTGGCTTCGACTGCTTGTTTGCTATCCTATATAGTATACCTACTATAAAAAATAATATTCTAGCGTACACAAGTCCACTCGAATATACTATTCTTACTGGCTGGACTACATTTAGTGTCACTGAATAATAAAATAAGAGTATTTTTTCAAAGTTGCTATTTAATTTCCAGACTACACACTGAGCTGCTCCAACTGCTGCCGCCCGACCGGGGAGAGGCGGGCTTCGCCCCGCGCGCTCCGTCGGCCTCGATAGTCACCGCCGTCTTCGGGGGCACGCTACAGAGCGAGGTGGGTCCATTGGAATTATTGTGTAGAAAAAGAAAGAAAGAAAGAGAGAAATACACATTTGAACACAATACAAGAGACAACAACAACAAAACATACAAAACAACACAATGACATGTTATATGTCATTATGCCGCTACAGACTGCCGTAAATATAATTCGGATAGGGTAGAGCATTAGCGGCGTGGGCGTAAGGGCGAACATCACATAAACTATATTACATTAAAAAAATGTGAATAAAATTTTTCGCCCGAGCGTTATAAGTGCGTCGTAAGATAAGGTCAACAAACCCGGTCGCCGGCGGCCGGAGAACTCGAGGGGTGTGGGAGGATCTACCAGCGGACAGAGCGGTACATACAAACGTCACCATAGTACATAAAAACATGAAAAATCATTTAAATTGCCGAGCTTGAGAGATTTTGCAATGAGTTAAAATTAATTGTTATTTGCTTAATTTTTTGTACCTACGAATCTTGCAAAATAAACGTTTATTTATTATTATTATTATTATTATTAAATTTAATTTATTGAGTTACAGTTGAGTGTAAACGATGCTAGCTATCTATATGTGAGAGCTTACTGGTGCTTTAAAAATTACTCTGTATATGTATATAAATTATGTTGCTGTTTCTGTCTATCCAGGTGCGCTGTCTGTCGTGCGGCACACAGAGCAAGAAATTGGACCCGTTCTTAGACCTGTCGCTCGAGCTGCCGGACGCGGCGCGCGCGCAACCCGTGCCGCTCGCGCACTGCCTCGCCAGCTTCGTGCAGGTACGTAGTGACGTCACCGATGTGTGTAATGACGTTACCGACGTGTGTTGTGACGTCACCGACAACCTGTGGCTCGTGTGTTGTGGCCGCACGTAGTTTATGACGTCATTGTAGGCTGGCGCTTCGGGGAACGCCGAGAGAACGCGGACGCTTAAAAGTCGTTATGCTTATTAGGAATTTCGTTCCTATCTCGCTTAATGTTCTGTGTACCGCGCGATAAGATATTTTGTTCTATACTACCTAAACTGTGACATTACATAGTGCATGTGCGTCACAAAACACGCACAGCGCATATTTTATGTGCAAGTTTACCTTATAGTGACGTCATCCACTCATACGCCTGCATACGTTTCCAGGTGGAGGAGCTGGCGGACACGGAGCGCTACTTCTGCAGCAGCTGCAAGTGCAAGCAGAAGTCCACGAAGCAGTTCTGGATCAGGCGCCTGCCGAACGTGCTGTGTTTACACCTCAAGCGGTTCCGGTGGCATAATTATTTCAGGTTAGCATAGAAATTACATGCCACCTAACTAACAGATGGATACTCCATCGCGTGTAACTAACATAACGAGGGCTTAACGAGTGTATCTGTTTGTCTGTCTGTAATTGGATGTCTGTCTCGTTATTGGATTTGCTCCCTTTTTCTTAATCTTTAGCACTATAATCGTATGTACAGGAAAAAAATGGAGTCGTAAACGGATGATCTGATTTTCTTGCAGGTTCTTTTTAATCTACGGTTGTTGCGAGTCGTGAATTGATGTTTCGATTTTCTTGCGTGTTCTTTCTAATCGATATTATCTGTGCAGGACAAAAGTGGACACGTGCGTCACGTTCCCTCTCCGCGCGCTGGACATGTCGCACTTCGTGCTGTCGAACGTGCCGGACACACGGCGCTCGGGGCTCGGCAGCCAGCTGTACGACCTGGCGGCTGTCATAGTGCACCACGGCTCCGGGTAACTTATCTGACTTGTCTTGTTTTTTAAATAGCAAGAGCATGTTGCGCCAGGGTTCGCGGGTTCGAATCCCGCCTGTCATGAATGTTTAACTATGTATTATATGTATATCTATAATAAAAAAAATAAATATATAATTTTTTTTTAATTTATGAAACGTATTAAATATATTTCTTTTGTTTAGTACCCGTAACACAAGTCCTTACGGTCCTTACCACGGGGCTAGACTAACGCACCTAGTGTGTAAGTCCTCAAATATTATTATTATTAGAGAGCGTTCAAGTATTAGGTAACGCAATTTTTTGAAGATTTTTACCCTCCCTCCCCCCATGTAGCGCGTTGTAACGTTGCTGTGTAGACCCCCTCTCCCCACCAAAACGTTACGTAACTCATAACTCAGCATATTTTTACTTAAACTGAGAAAAATGTCTCATTTGTCCTACTTTTGTCAACTTGGGATATTATTTTTTTATTTAAAAACAATACAAATGTTACGTAACATGTTCTTTCGTAAAAATGCAAGCTTTTTATTTCTGAGAGTATGCTGTTATTTTGAAAATAACCCTGTATTTATTATTATACTAAAAATGTATATAATATTCCGCAGTGCCGGGTCCGGCCACTACACGGCGTTCGCGATAAACGAGGACCAGTGGTTCCACTTCAACGACCAGACTGTCCGGGGCTCCGACGAAGACACCGTCGCCGCCTGCAAGCCCTACATACTGTTCTACATACGACGCGAGATCGCGTGACCACGCACGCGCGCGTACGTCCAGTGCCGGATTGAGCAGCCCAGAGAAAAGGCCAATGTGGCCTTAAGAAGGCCATCAAGCATCAACATCAAGGCAAATCGAGGGCGCCTGGGTAGAATTCGTAAGGTTATAAGGCCTGTAGCGATCTATGTGGCCTTGATAGTCAAGGATGCCGTATTGAAGGCATAGGCCCAGAGACGCACATAGGGCTTATTTGGCCTTAAGGAGGACAAATCTAGGGCGCCTGGGTAGAATTTGCTGGCTCAGAAGGCCTGTAGCAATGTATCTGGGCCAGAGCAATGCCTTACAAGGCCTATAACTATGTGACCTTAAGAAGGGCAAATGAGGGCGCCTGGGTGGGTTTGTTGCCATACAAGGCCTATTAACCTATCTGGCCTTCATACTCAAGGGTTACGGGCCCAGAGCAGAAGCTTACAAGGGTTATAGCTATGTGGCCTTGAGAAGAGTAAATCAAGGGCGTCTACGTAGGATTTGCAGGCTTACAAGGCCTATAGCATGTGATCTTAATACTCAGGAGCGTCTGGTTTGAGTTTGCTAGCTTAATCCGGCACTGGATATTTCGTTCTTGCACTAGCGTTGTTTTTAATCATCGAAGAATTGAGGATATTACATGCGAAAGGACATAGCAAATATTATTCCGTACGTGTTTCTGTTGTTACCGAAATTTATACAATTTATTACGCGTTGAGTCTGGAATTACCGCTAATAACTGAGAAACGCAGCGGTACTGCAGCGTTGTGGGTGACTACCCTTATTTGTGGAAAAGTGTTGAAATGTTGTAGCAATTTACGTATGCGCATGCGTTTGACATAACAATTGCGGAAACGCAGCGTCACCGCAGCGTTTTGTTACCTTTACTTGTGGCATAGCGTCTCAGGTTGATATATTGTACTAGCAATAAATAAAATATGGTTTGGCAAACAACAGAAGTACATAGACAGAAACGCAGCGGCACCGCAGCGTGTTGTGTCACCACCCTTAGTAGCAACGCGTCTCATCGAAGCAATAAATTGTGAATAAAAATGTATCGGATCGTTGAACAAGTCTGCAAGTACACAGAACGATCGGCCAGTATAGTCATTTATAGGTAATTTGCGATTAAGCTATAGAAACAGTTTAGAATTATGACATAATATTAAAAGAATCTAATTAAATCAAGACCTCAAATATTGGACACTCAAAGTGCTTACAAATTTTCGTATATTATAAACGTGCACTATTCAAAATGTTATATTGCTGAATTAAAGAAATATTTATCATAGAATATCACGCGGTTAATGTTGAATATTTATATTATAACAGTACCTGTATATCGTCTTATAATTCTAAAGAACCAGTGACCTTGACTGATGGTTTCATTTTGCAAAATACCTAATATACTAGCTTGGTATATACATTTGTTGGTATCTGCCAATTTTGTTTTTACGTGCGGGCTACGTTAGTAAACATATATATTATATGGTTTATATTATATGGTTATACATATTCTATTTTGAGACATTATTTAAATCTCTAGATAATCATAAAAAATGTTGTGACTGTTATTTGCTAACAGACCATTGTACGCAGAGTTAAAATCATGTTATCTGCATAACAGCATTATATCTCGGCATTTAAAAATTAGGTTGTGAGCTTATACATTGGATGCGCCATGTTTTTTTTCGTTTATGCTGAATTGTTTAAACAAATGTATTCATCCTTTCATTACAATACAATCTAATCCGAAATGCCTTAATTTTGAAAAGGTATTCGAAAATGGGGATATAATCAAAAATTTTCATATTTTCCCCATATAAAAAAATCTAAAAAATCACTTATTAAATACACTTATTTGGTGTCCATTATCGTGTAGGAGCCTCACGTTGCGTTCCGTACAACCGCTCTAACATAACGATCTGAGGTTGCAGTAAATAAACTGACTGAACGTATACCAAATCCATAGAGGACACTACGAAGTTTAATATTAATAATGGAACGCAAATAACGTTGCGTGGACCCTGGGCTATGAATATTTTAACAATAATGTGTTATAGTGAAAAGTACAACTTTTTGGCGTAATCGGTATAAAAATAACATCGGCGTTTTAGGGCGCTGGAAAACTAAGCACTAAAATTTCAGGCTGCTTATACTAGAACGACGGTTTTTTTCCGCTATAAAGATTAATTATAACCAACATCGAAGTGTAGTTATGGCAAAGTGTTTTTCAACAAACCCTAAACGAATTAATTAGCTGTTTTCAGTCGTATATTTGCATGCAATAAATGTATTTATTAAAATGAATTTAAAACATTTTTGTGATAATTCTTATTTGATATGATTTTAAAAATTAATATTTTTGTACATGTTTTTAGGATTTTTAGTTGCGTGTGGAAATTTTAACAATAATAGTATGTTGTGAAATGTATTATTCAATTGTCATTTTACATTTTTATTGTGGCCAAAAACACACTGCATTATCAATGGATTTTAAATTTACAAATATCGCGTTCACGTTTCTACATTCCTAACATGTAATCATGGTATTCATTGAAGGCTACAGAGAGTGCTTCTTAGAAAACGCGCTGTATATCGGCGTAGTGTGTGAGCCTTATAAGCATTTCAAACTCACCTTTAGGGAGATATGACTAAGGTTTTAAAGAACTAAATAGACTAAAAAAGTAATCAAAATCAACTTAATCATAATGAAATTATTTCTAAAAAATTGTGAGGAAGACCAGAAGCTTCTAGAAGAAGAAATAAAGAGTTATTTGAACATTTATTTAGGTCTTTTTAAATGGTAATAGAACAAAAATAATTAAAAATACTAACTACTTAGAACGCTATAACCTTCTATAACAGTAAAGAACTATTAAGAACGACAGCAGAATCTTCTAGAATGGGAAAGAACTATTACGACAGTCACGTAATTATTTGGCATAGAGGGTCAATCGAGCAATCTGTATACGCAGATGCGTTACCCTCTCACTCTATCCGCCTCAAAGGGCCAGCGGCTACTCGCAAACCGCACGAAACGCGACGGCATAACTATCACTTTTAAAGTAGTATAATGTAGCAAGGTACCTTCTCGGTTGTGCCGGCCCAATCCGCGCTGCTCGCATCGCACTACCTCTTACTATTTATAAAAATGAACGAAGCATAGCATATTTACGGCGCTGTCAGGTAAGCTAGAGGTACCTCCCCGGTCGTGCTGACCCAATTCGACTGCTTGCAGCATGGCACTTCCTCACATAAAAATGAACGAAGCTTAGCCATAATTTTTAGGGCGGTGTCATGTAGGCGAGAGGTGCTTCTGTCGAGCCGGCCCTTCGGCTGCTTGCCGCACGGGGATCGTTCAACTATTACGTAAGCACTGAAGGGGGGAGGGGCGCATTTGCTTTGCATATTTCTTTGCGAATTTAGAAAATATTTACATTGATTTTTGCTAACCAGGGAGTAGGGGGTTAAAATTACAAAGAATCAGCTTACGTGATACTTGAGCCCATGGCACTACCTCTTACGAGTTTTAAAGATAAACGAAGCGTAGCCACCATTTTCAGGGCGCTGTCATGTTAGAGGGACCTCCCCGGCCGTGGCGGCCCAATTCTGCTCGCATGGCACTACCTCTTACTATTTATAAAAATAATGAAGCATACCTATAATTTTTAAGGCAATATTGCCTATTATTTACGTATGTAAAGAGGTTTCTTGTAGGTTGCCTGCTTGTAGCATGACATTACCTCTGTAAAATCCGACGGTTTCTTCCTGTGGCCTTCAATGCAACGCAAATACTCCAGTCATAACGTCGGCATGTGATATGAGATGTGTATATAAGGATGTTTTGATGTTTTTTTTTATTGTGTCGTGTTCTATTTTGCAAAGTACCTTGAACAACTTTATTTTTTGTAAGTACTTCAATTACTGGAAGTTTATAGTGATTGAATTTAATAAATTCGCCAGATAATATTGATGTTTTGTTTTATTTTGTTGATCCTAATGCGTAACAGAGTCGCAAATGGTGCAACCTCGACCGGATGGCAGTGGTACAGTGCTCGGGTAAGCGGAGCGTGTTGTGCCAGCGGTCGCGGGTTCGTATCTTCCGTCCGTTCTTTGGTCACGCATGTTTATCTATGTATTATATGTACCTATTTCTATAATAAAAATATTTAAAATATAAAATTTCTTAAATTTATAAAAACATCAAATATATTCATGCCGTAAAACATGCAACAGGGAGATAATGACAATATTTTGACCTTGTTGCTCATTTCAAATTTAATTTCCAAAATAGAGAAATCCTAGAAGCAAAATTGCAAGAACCAAACCATTAGAGAATGAAATTCCAACACATTTTCACATTCCAGAACATTTGTTCTCACGATTTTATAAATAAAAAATGGCCGAGTTATTCGAGAAAAACGTTTTTTTTTGCATTTTTCAAATATACGCAGGGGCCAGATCTGCTTTTTGAATTTACACTACTAGTGACATCTCCGGGACCTACGATAAAAAAATTCAAGTACTTACTAATTATTATTCACCGGTAAGGTTGATTTTTTGGTTATAATAAGTGGGAGTCGCATCGAGTACCCAACCTATCCTAGCCGTTCAAGTAACGATATCTAAGATTAAAAAATACAAGAGATATAGGCTTAATTAAAACTGCAGATTTTGAAAATGAGAATACAAAAAAACTGCACACCTCTAGAATCGTTGTAAAAAATGTTTGAAAATTGATGCATAACGGCATAACGAAAATGCTATACGCATCTTGGATAATAATGTATATTTTAAAAAGCTTAAGGTATAGAAAAACTGCACATTAACCAAAAAAAAACTGCACACCCCTCAAATTTTCGCTAGTGATCCATTATTTAGCAAAAAAAAACAGAAAAAACAACTTCTGGAATTATTTTAGGCTTGGCTACACGGGACTTAATGACTCCATGGTGACCGTGGACTTGCAGATCACAAGTCGTGTGTGGCCAAGTCATAAATAGATTCCAGAAGTTATATAGATATAGATTATAATGGATCACTAGCGAAAATTTGAGGGGTGTGCAGTTTTTATTGGTTAATGTGCAGTGTAGTGTAATGTGCATTTTTAAAATATACATTATTATCCAAGATATACGCATTTTCGTTATGCCCTTATGCATCAATTTTCAAACATTTTTTACAACAACTCTAGAGATGTGCAGTTTTTTGTATTATCATATTCAAAATGTGCAGTTTTAGGCCTTTAACCCTTGTATTTTTTAAACTAAGATATCGTTACTTGAGCGGCCAGAATAGGTCCGGTGCATCGAGTCGCATTCATCAATTGATAATAGATTGTCATTTCAAAATGCCCGCTTTAGTTCCAATCTCGGCCACCGGATGTTATATTTGTCGCTCTATAGTAGACTAGACGTTAAGTGACAGCTGTCGTTTTTCGAGCGGTGTGTAAGTAGCCGGTGGCCCACGGAGGTGAGAGGAGGAAGTAAGGCAAAGTATGTATATAGCCTTTGTGCTATGTCTTTGGGGGTCGGAGTCATGAAAATGGCTGCGATTGGTCGTTTGGCCTTTCTGTACCTACTATAAAAAAAAATAATAGAGGGAGATTAGAGTCTTCTATCGTTAAACATTACGTCTCACGAGACCAGAATACAACCTTTTCATCAGATCAGTTATAATGTCATCGATTACATCGAAATCGGATAGATATTACCAATTTCCAGCACAGTAGTATGCCAAAAATATGACCTGGCTGTTAATTTTTGAAAGTTAAAAACCATTAAGAGGTAGACTTTTATTTATTTAATAATATTTTATTATATTTATTATGACAACAATATAAATTAAAACTGAATATCAAGTAGTAAACCTTAAAACTTGGTTCATCACGATTTCGTTCAGATGCTCTTGTCAGGCGGACCGTATGTCGTTAGATTCTTATCTGTGCTATAGTATACCAGTAAATAAAATACAACGGTACAATGCAATAGCCAATACTTAGGATCAGAATATAACATCTCTTATTAGTCACGACGGACTTGTGCTCTCCTAATGTGCACTGAAAATCTCCGATCTAATCGAATTCCATTGACAGCAGAAACATTTTGATATTTTCTGATACCATGTAAGCGTTTTGTATTTGGAAATTAACGATATATTCAAAGAGGGGATACTGGAGGCTGTGTTTGTTTTTACTATCGTATTTATCGATATATTTTTATTTTCACACGAATCAACTACACTAATTTCATATACATCCTTACTGTCATTGTACGATTCTAAATTGTTTTGTTTGTCGATAGTGCTGCTCTCTTCAAAATCAGATAAATTTACTTGTGCACTTATCTGACTCTTAGAGATGTTCAACTCTAATTTCCTCAGACTTTCAGTCTCTTCATTTGTTGCTTTAACTGAAGTGATTGATTTAATTTCATTGTCTTCAAAACCGACTTCGAACTCTTCGGCAGTATCATTATGTGATCTAGTATGAATGCCCTCCATCTCGAGTTTATATTCTTCATTGGAATGTATACTTGATTTATTTGAAATGCTTTCAACGTCAATTTCATATTCTTCTTGTATAGTTTTTGGCACACCTGGACATAGGTGAGAAGTACACGAGGTATGCTTGTCTGCAAGTTGGTCAATCGGTTTATTCTTTTTAATTTTCGCTATTTCATTCTCACTCTCTCGTAAAGTAATCCAACTAGCATATCTTTCACGTTCAGTTAGTTGATGTTCCATGTGTTTACTTTCTTTTAACCAACTATTAATGTTTTTAATTTCTTCCACTTTTGCATTGGACCACAATTGAGTTGAGTCAGGGAGTTTTGATTCTGCTATCTCTAGTAGAGTTGGCAGTGACGGTCTAGTTTGACCCATTATTTCTGGTACAATTTGTGGTACTGGTGTTGATATTCTATCTATTCTATGTTTATTAGTCACTATCTCATCGTCTTCATCGGTGCACGGACTTGTTAGTGGACTTATATTTTTATTTACATAATAACGTTCATAAAAGCTCTCAGTGTCTGTTTTATGTACATCAGTTTCAAATATTCTACTATACTTGTACAACTTTTTTCGAGATTCAGTATCAAACATATTACGGGTAAGACTATCATTAGAGGAACTAGTCGATATATTATTATTTATAGAATTGTAACATTGTCTAACATCTATATTACTCGTGCATGGTATACTGCTGCTAATATCGCAATGCATATCACTGTATATATCTGCGAAAATATCGCGTAAGTTAGACTCATGTTTCGACTTATCATCAAAATAATCGTTGTATCTGTCTGCATCTATGATGGCTTCTGTTCCAATAGCTAGTTTATATTCATCCATAAATTGATTGTGAGTATCGAATAATTGCCGATCCATATTATTTTGGGGTTCAGTATTAATCTCTTCACCTTCTGAATTTACTTCAGTGATGTGTATGGTAGATATGTAATCACTTTTACTATGTAATACATGTAACAAAGGATGCACAAGGTTGCGATTGATACCTTAAAAAGATGCAAAACATTATGAACTTTTATTCTTAATCGCGCGCGTAAAGAAGTTTTACTTCAAAGACATTAAATATTACAATTAATTTTAATTATAAAATATCAAATCAATACTTCCAAATTTATTTATAAATGAGAAATAAAATCATGAAGATAATAGTAGGTATATGCAAGGTTGATAAAAGAGAGGCATTAAATTAAGCCACTTAAACTATAAGTGCCTAAATTTAATCCAAAATTATTTAAAAGTTTACGACAAGTATACGAAAATAATTTTTCAAACAAGTTAAAGAGCGAATAAATGTAATCATGCTTTGTACAGCGAGCATGGGGTGTATGACCCTGGGCGTCGGCGATCAGCTGCGATTCAGCGTGTACCAAGTGAGAAAAAAACTTTAAAAAATTCCTGTGGCTAAACTATTGCTCCGATTGATCTGATTTTTATTGTGTAGCCTGCAAATAATACACAAAATGTGTGGTTTCATTTAATATCTATATTTATTATATCATTTTCAGGCTACACAACAAAAATCAGATCAATCGGAGTAATATCCTATCCTATACCTATACATATATTATCCACATTTTTTAAGTTTTTTCTCACATCGTACACGCTTAACGTCAGCTGTTCGCGAGCCTGCTAAGACTATGGGCGGCTGGGGTCATTCACCCGTGCGAGGTTTCCGCGTGCTCGTAGCCGTCAGGTATAAAGCATGATTACATTTTTTCGCTATTTAACTAGTTTGAAAAAGTATTTTCGTATTTTTGTAAACTTTTTAAATAGTTTCGGATTATATGTAGGCATTTAAAGTATATGTGGTTTAATTTATCGCCTCTCGATTTTATCAACCTTATATATATACTACACGATATTTATGTGTGGCATACAGTCCTGCTGTCTTATTTATCTTGGAGCCATAGATTTTTACAATTTCTTAATAGGTAATACACAAATAGACATGGACGAATTACTGTAGTTGTAATAATGTACTGTATTATTGTCTCGCTTGCTGCTATTTGCATACTACATCAAACTCCGACAATTTTTTTAGTTGGTCGGCGACAATTGGCGTACGGCAATGCCGTATCTACCTATTTTACACATGTAATATCATTGCTTTTTTACTATTCACTACCTATACACATTATTAATGTTTTATATTTACCCTTGCGATTAGTATACATTTGTACGTTTTATTATTTTCTTGATAACATAAAATATATCATAATGTTTGTAGCAACGACATTATTGATTTGTTTTGACTTTTGTTATTTTTTTATTCACACCGAGATATTAGCCGCCTATACTTTGTCAAACTTCATCGATGTAATTTTTTGATTTTTCTTTCTAAATATATATTTTATATGTTTTCTGTAGATCTAAGTAGGTACAGATAATAATTATTCATTTTTATTCGCTAAGGGATACATACCATATATAGGAAGTTAGGGGAAAAGAAATGTTATATAGATATTTAGCATTAAGTAATAGGTAGTGCCATGCCACATTGCAGACGAATTGGTACTGGCACTACTTGGGAGGCACCTCACTCGGTACCATGAGAGGTACGGACAACTTAGATAGTGGCGGAGAACCAAATAGGCATGTGGAATGTGAGAGGTGGGTTGGAGGATAAGATGAATGAATTGATAGATGTATTGAACGAGAAACATTAGGATGCTTGTGTGTAACAGAGGGAAAAAATGGGGGGAGACCTTTGTAAAACAATGGGACACATCATATAGAGCTTGATACAATAATAATAATAATGTGTAACAGAGGCTAAGCGTAAGGAATAATAATAGTGAAAAATATGATCTCCCCGGGTTGTTTTTTTATTTATGACAGGGGGGCAAACGAGCAGTCGGAGCCATTTTCATGACTGCCGTCGCCCATAGACATCCGCATAGAGGCTATATAGATGCGCTGCCCTCCTTTCTCCTCCCACCTCCATAGGCAACAGGCTACTGACACACCGCGCGAAACGCGACAGCACAGCTGTCACTTTACCCCGGTCTCGTATATTAGCGAGAGGCACCTCCTCGGTCGTGCCGGCCCAATTCGGTTGGTCTGCAGTTCCTCACAGCGATTCTGCTAGCACCGGAGTGGATATTCTTCTGTTCTCACGCTTAGTCATTGGTGTGAAAATTATGATATGGTTGACCCAAGGGCCAAGACGCAAGACTCACCTGTGCCCGAACCAAGCTAGGAATCAAGGGCTCGAATTTTATGCACCGGTAAGCTTGTCAATAACCAGTGACCTAGAAAAGTTCTGGAAGGAATGTTCTGGAAATGGTAGAAGCTAATGAGAGTTATATGAGTGGTAATATGAATAGATGGGTTGGATTTTGACCCATTTTGAAGTTTACCTTTGTATAATTTCTAAAGTATGCATTCATGTATTTTATCCTCTCGTGACTTTTATTGAAATAGACTAAATATTTATATTGTAATGAGTATATTATGATTCAGACATCTTAGGTACATTGGATAAACATAGTGTTTAAGTTATTGCAAGGGGTCTTTTGACCCAAGCGGCATTTATTGTAATAAAATAGCTAATTGTAGATACATCATAATATTTATATCATTTTTATACCGCCGCGCTGTCGTCTTTACTTGTCATACGTGACATAAATTAACTTTTTTATAAAATAAGGGGGCAAACGTATACAGTGTCTACGAGGGCAAACGATAAGTTTTTTTTTCTTTGAGCAATGGAATAATATTCGATACCTTGAATTCCGGGTGGCCCCTAGATCTATGTCAGACACTTATGTAATACCCGCTAAACGCCTGCAGGTGCCTTCAGTCGCTATAATTGAATATTCCCGGATCTGCAAGCAACAGGACCCCTCCAGCGACAGGCTGGCCTCGGCGAAAAAGGCCAGCCTGTCGCACCTCCTTCTTCGCGGCTGTCCGGATGCCTTCGAACGGTCTCTACTATGATGTAGAATCGTGCTATGGGGTCAGGTTCCCATCCTAACCCCTGGCCCCAGTACTCGAACGGTGCAAGCCCCAGTACTTCAAAGGAGCACGCCACCAGTGTCCAAATCCGACCCGCCACTCTTTCCAATCTACGCCGTCCGCTGATGATTCAGATAGACGGGTGAAGGACCCCGAGTGAAACTGATCTTAGTCTGGTCTCTCCCCCAAGCATGCCCAGTATGCATAGCCCTGTACGGCACAGCCTTGGGAATCACAGAGACCAGAGACATGCATTCACCCTCCCCCAATACCACGCCAAGGTGGCAGATTCTTCGGGGGGAAGTGGTGTCTGAAGAATCCTCTGTTACCTAAATACAACCACCAAGAGAGCCTTCAGTCGAAGGTATGAGGAAAAGATGTCACATCAAAGAAGAACAAGTCGAATAAATTATTTGTTGCATGCAAGAAACTACATTGTGGATATTGCAATCAATCAAAGATTTATACAGGGTTAGTTTTTGGTCACCGGCCATATTTCAAAGTAAGGAAATAAACATCATTTCAAGGGTGTGTTTTAATTCTATCGTCTTATTTGTAATATTTTGTTACATAAACATCGATTTGAAACTGTCCGTAATATACCTACGCGCATTAGCATTTAGCACCCGAAGAGACCGAAAACTGTGTTGACTTCAACAGCTGATTGTGTTTCGTATCCACTGAGCGCTGCGCGCGGCGGCAATTATTAATTATGTTACCCACACGGTATTTATTTTCGTACGGGACAAAAATATTTTTATATTATTTTTCTTATTTGTTTTATTTCATAAATCGAATGTATTATCGATTCTGAACCAAATCTGAAAATTTGGCCGGTGACCAAATCTAACCCTGTACCTATAGTTTGTCAAAATTGTTGCACTAGTTAAATGAGTCTGGGTGTTAAAAAATAATATTACATTACATGAACATTCGTTGCGAATACCTTCTTCCTTTTTTATTACATCAAAATATATTTTTCATCACATCTATTCGAAAAGAGGCAGTTTGATCCTCATAAACAGGGAGCAAAATAGCTCTTTGATCCCTAGGGATGGAAAGTGATTTGAATTTGGAACGTGGATAAAATCGTGTGTCAAAGCCCCAATGACCAGATAAGAAATTAATTACTATCCGGCCACACGGGTGTCATGGAGTCATGACGTCAAGGTGACCTTGATGTCATGAGGCCATGACACCCGTGTAGCCACACCATTTCGAACATTGTATGAACAAATCGCTGGCTTTATGGCAAAATAATGTCTTCGTTGGCGAAATTAAAAAAAAACGCGGATTTTTTTTTTTTTTTATGGCATAGGGGGCAAACGAGCAGTCGGAGCCATTGTCATGACTACCGACGCCCATAGACATCTGCATAGAAGACAGCCTCTACACAAATGCGCTGTTCCTTTCTCCTCCCACCTCCATGGGCCACCGGCTACTTACACACCGCACGAAACGCGACAGCACAGCTGTCACTTTACGTCAGTCTCGTTTAAGCGAAAGGTACCTCCTCGGTCGTGTCGGCCCAATTCGGCTGCATGCAAGCATGCAGTGTGGCATTACCTCTTACTAAAATGATTAGTTGCAGTACTCTTTTTCTCATAGAGGGCGATGAAAAGTAGAGTGACACCTCGGGAGCAACACTATTTTTGAAGCTCGAGTACTTTGAATCCCTCGCTGTGCTCAGGATTCTACTTTAGAATCCTTCGCTCTGCTCTGGATTCAAAAAACACTCTCGCCTGAAAAATAGTGTTTTGCTCCCTAGGTTAACAATCTACTATTTTTATATTTTGATGTAATAAAAAAAGTAAGTTTTTTTCCCCGTCTTTCTAGTGCTACGCTTCGATGGCGTACAGTGATCACCATCTACCATCACCATACTTTATGTCCGTATGGTGATAGAGTGAATGATGCTGGTAAGTTCATTGCGGATTTAAGCGTGGAAAGAAATTTCCTTGTGACACAATAAACACACATTTGTAAACATTGAGGAGGAATGACCAATAGTAGTGTAATCGATCTGATTTTGATTGATATTAGACTACAATGGATGCGCGTGCCCTTGGAGGCGTCAACCTTGAAACGGCCTACTATTCATGATTGTGATACTAAGCCGATATGTGAGTCTGTTTAAGGAAGGGAGAGCGACATTGCAGGCAGCGCGTTCAATTCGGAGACCTTGAAAGGATAAACCGTGAAAAGTCTCAAGATCTAAAAGTGAGAAACCTATATGAGACTCAGGGTCGTTCAGGAGGACGGGCAGAATACCCGAGCATTGGCTGAGTGCAGTCATCGCTCCCTATTATAAAGGCAAGGGTTCACGAAAGGAATGCTAGAGCAATAGGGAAATCAGTTTGATCAGCATAGCATCGAAAGGGTATGGAAAAATCAAAAATTATTAGGTCAGGATGTACGCATCAAGTTTTCTTACCCTGCAACATCGTAAAAAGCATCTGGCTGTAGGCCGTATAGTTTTACGGTTTAGTGGATTTGGAGAAAGCGTTTGACAGAGTCGAAGCAAACTTTGGGACACATTACGCAGTTATAGGATAAATGGACCTCTGCAGCATGCTTTTCCATCGTAGAATGAAACCTGGGATTGGAATCCAAAGTGCTGGTGCAAACGAGGCGTCGGTAGCCATTATCATGGCTACCGACGCGCATAGACATCCGCATAGAGGCTATACAGATGTGCTGCCCTCCTTTCACCTCCCATCTTCATGGGCCACCTGCTACTTACACACCGCGAGAAACGCGACAGCACAGCTGTCACTTTACCGCCGGTCTCTCCCGGTTTTACAATTAATTACCATGGAACTTTGTAAACGCTTTTGACATCAGTTAAATAATGCCTCCTACTGCTGGCAGAATCAGGCAGGTTCTTTATCAGAAAAAAAATTAAATCAAGGAATATTTTTAATTATTGCACTATCTCTGATCTATTTTTAAAAAATGCAAGTGATCTGTAGAGACCTTTTCAAAAAGGCTTTTTAGGTAATCACGAGATTACCTAACTATGCCTTTTATAAATCAAACTTACCATATACATATATAAGGTATCAAAATGTAACGCCAAATAAACAATTTCCAAAATTTGGCGAGCGGCATCGAAAATATTTTCCAATAAAATATTGCTTTGACTATGAAAAGGCAATTTAGTTGTCGCTAAAAGCCCGGCACAGAGAATGTTAGCGAAACAAAGTAAATGGATTGATTACACCAATTTCATGCACAAAGGGACTCCAAATCATATTAACGCCTCCGTGGCCCCGCCATTTGCGAAGCACTTACTCTGTTAGATATCTAAATAGAGTTAGTGGAAAAATGTGCGAACAATTATTAGTTGTAAACTGTACGTTGGGTTTTATTATTATGTGTATTAGAATATAGAATATGTAATAGAAAACGTTTATTGGGGATACGTGTACAATTTTAAAATATAACAATCAACATTTAAAGTAGATACTTAATCTTATATACATTCGGCACATTATATAAAATTAAACTAAATCTTATTATTTTAATATTATAAATGTTTGTATTTTTGTTTGTTTGTTTATTTGTTGGACTACCGAGCAGTTTTTTCCCTTCACGCAAAAATTGCTGGACCGATTTTCATGAAATTTGGCACACACATAGAGGGTAGCTTGGATTAACACATAGGATAGTCTTTATCCCGAAAAAATGTTCTTATGGGATGCCATGGGATGATTTTCTATTTTTCGAAATTTACGCGGGCGAAAACGCGGGGTGCAGCTAGTAAACACATAAAATTAAATTTAATAGTATTTAGTATTGATCACTCTAGGGTACTTAGTTATTGAATGAGTGTGGGCTCTTATCCCGTTGCACACGGTAGGTCAACCCATAAAAAAAAACTGTTGAGTAAGTTAAGCTTGTACTGGTTTTTTGTGATATTACTATAAATACCATATTACGAGGACTATTGATATCGTCGCATTAAAATTAGTAGTAAGTAAATATGTTTTTTAATAATAAATGCAATGCATACTTAACTACGCCCTAAGTACTGACAATTTAGAGCCCTTGCAACTCTGAAAAAGAGTTTTTTTAATTTTCCTGTCGTTACTGTATCTGTGGTAAAGGAAAACATCAAGATCTTTTTATGTCCAATAGGAATAAAAATTTGCCTCTTCGGATGATTTCTACGAGTTTATCAAGACAAAATTTATTATGAATTAGATAATTTATTATAAAATATATCTTTATATCGTGCCTCAACTTATCTTTTGGTATTAGGTTGTACGGCGAACTTGGTAAGAAAGCAGTTTTTCAGAAAATATTATTAGAGATATGTTTGTTATGCAATTCATATTTTCCTTGTGTATTAATAATTATGAGGAATTATTCTGATTTAATCTCCAAATATTCTCTTAATACGTAAGAAGTAATAATAAATACTACTGATACATATGTAATGGAATATCCTGCTTGTTAAAATCACTGCTAAAGTATACCTACGCAAGTACACATTTTTGTTTCAAATTTTTAAAACCAACCCTGCAATCAGGAGTTGGTTCGAAATTCAAATTAGTTTTTTTTCTAGACATTTGTAAAGCGCCAGTACGTTTACCCAAATAATACGTCCTCGCATTAGCCTTGCTTTAGCGTCGGCTTGGCAAATGTTACACACAGCTTTAAAAGCGTGCTGGCGACAAAGGTAATTAATCGAATCGCTCGCTCGAGTGGCGGGCTCTCATCGACGCTAATTTGCGAATTAGCTGATGACAAAGCGGCCTTTGTTCATTATATTGTCACCTCTCTCTCTCCTATTCCTATTTCGCTTATCTAATTTGTTAATTAGATACACATGAATATTGATTGATACGTAGTCCGATGTCGGATCTTTGTTGATTAGGGATCTGATATGGCGACGGTAATGCTATCTGCATACCTATTTTCCTATAAACGATTCATATTCTCCTATAAATCAAGCAAATTCCAATAAAAGTATTTTAAAACCCATATATTTTTAGAATAGTTTCTAATAATGATGAGATGCACTTTTGTAAAGATTTTTTTGTGATAGGTATTACCGTTAATAACCATTTTTCAGAGCTTGGGTCTTTCGCTGTACCTATATTATTTTTGCTTCTAGCCCCATTTCTCGATTGTAGTTCCACGAGTAGTCTAATCAATAGGGTACCCTATAGATTTCCATGACAGACTGAAAGGAGAAAGCTGAGTCTGACTGTCGGGACAAAGGGAAACAAAGGGGGCGATTTTGTGACATTGAACTCTAAAAATATTTATGTTGATAGAACTAAAGAGTACCTAAAGTAATTCCCAGTTTAGTCAAATGATGTTACCGTCGCGATAGTATAATGTTCAAAATTTATTGACTATTCTAAACTTGTATAGTTTTGAAGTTTCTTCTTTAGTTTCTTTTCTTTACACTTGTTTTTACGGCTTTCAGTTGTTAGTTAAACATTTATAAACGCTGTGGCTTTTTGACTTTTCGATGTACATATTAATGAAAAAAAAAAGAATTTCAATGATATCCTTCCTTCCGTTCCTATACCTACTTGTTTATAAAGTAGGTAATTAAATAAATGTTTTATGTTAGTTCGCTGCTTTATTTAAGTTTTTCTTTACGTGGTTCTTTACCCCCCACTCTCCCCTACGACCCGAATCGAATTAAGTGAGAACATAACACGAACACAATATCCAAAAGCCCAAAGGAAAATGTATTTTCGTTAATCAAGATCGCGATAAAGTGGAAAAAAATTTTCGTAAAACAAAAATATTTACATCCAACAAACACGCCGGTATGTAATTACATTTCTATCAAAATATATTTAATTGGCGTTGGCGTTAAAAATATCGTCTGATTATGGGGTTAGCGTTGTATTTGCTTAATGGAAGTGAAGATAAAAGCCAACGCTATCGGACGATCTCTGAGTAATTAGAGGGCGGAGGCCGCTCTTACCACTTAAAGCTGCTCCTTCATCTGTCTTATTACGTGTAGTGTGAAGTAAGTGCTTGATATTTGCACACAAGATACGAAGGCTTTTGTTATACGCTCTTTGTTCTATGCGTTTCACAATATGTCTACTTAAACTCTTTTCAATACATATGCTAGTTTTTATCGCAGATGTACGTAGATAGATTGCAGACTAAAGTAGGTATATATTTATATCAAATGATTGCTATATATTAAATGCTACCTAGGTGCTATCACTTTGCATTATTTTAAAGATTAGAACATTTTTTCATCGAAATAAAGAAATAATTGTTGCCGCTTTTTCATTTGCCTTGAGAAATGGCGCAATGAAATTAAGAAATGTATTTTTAATGCCTTTTTAATAAGTATTTCTTAGTCAATGAGCAGTAAGTCTTGGCGAACACCGAAGCCGATTTTGGGCATTGGTAATCCCGAAAGGAGTCGAGTAAAAAGAGAGTAGAGTAATGTAGAGTATACTACAAATTAAGTAATTCACGCAACTAGATTATGCAGGTGAAAATTTAAAGCTGTAGTAGGTATTCCTTCCTTTGACAACGTTGCTAATGATTAAAGAGGCATTATTCTAATCCAACGGACACTCTATTGTAAACAAGTCGTCAATATTCGTAAAAATATTTCGTTTATGAATGTTAGAATTTAAACGAGTAGATCGCTCACATTATAGTTATGATGAAAACCATTACATTCTACTTTTGAAGTCAGAAAGCATGTTTAAATAAGTTGCAATTAATAAGTTTTGAGTGTAATCAAAGCTATCCCGGAAAATTAAATACGGGAACGACACGGGAAAGTTGCGGAGAGTAGACACGGGGGCGCTGCTTCATGGAACTTTAACTCGAACTTTAAGTTGTGGCAACAGCCCTTTGAGTATTTAACCAAATGGAGACGCCGCGAACGCAAACGCCTGTTATACATAAGTCTGCTAAATTCTGTGGGGGACGATGTAGCCATCCGCTAAAAACTAATGCGATTCGGCTACATTTGACACACACACAAAGATAATACCTCACAAAAGCTTGTTTATTTATTTATTGAACACCAACATAATACAAACTGTGACAATTAAAAGATTAGAGAACATTCAACACATGTTTAGTATAATTACATTTAAAGGTGAAGACTGCATGCATTTAATTTACGAGTTGTTACAAATTTTATTATAAAATAAACAGAAAATGATTCTAAGAGAATGTGCATTCAATGTGCAAGCAATAAAATTGTAAACCTCTCAATGTGTCTCCGAAATGAACCAATTCACCATTGAGCTTTTTACCTTTGGCAGATGCGAACGCCTCTGTAGGTGGCCTCTTCATTTGGTTACATAATAATCAAATCATCATCCAAGGGATATCCTCAAAGCAAAAGTAGCAATTGCTTCGAGCCAATTCTTAGAGAGGCGAGGCCGCTTTAAAGCAACAACTTCACTGCCTACAGGCCTATAGCATTCCCATTATAACCATCATCAATATTTTCATCACCAACAGCCAGCCCACTGTTGGACATAGGATAGCAATCTAAGACATTGATGATGTTTTAAATTTACGCGAATATTACTTATTACAATAAAACTATTAATTGAAACGCCCGTTCTTGCTATCAACGACAGGCTGACAGAACCTTTGTACTTACTTATTACTTTTTACAAGTTTACTAGCTACTTACACTAGATGTCACTATTAGGACTCAAATGAACAATATGTTTTCCTATACAATTAATAAAAAGAACTTTATCGGATTTCATCGCCATTTATTTAATTATTTTACAAGCCTAACGTTTCAGAAACTTCACAGTAACCATGGTCGCGGCTGGACTGAGATGGCAGATGTTCTGTTGTCACAAGTTTCAAAAGCAGACCTACCAGAATATTTCCTGATCAGTCTATCTCATCCTAGCTATGACGCCACAGATGTGGTATATATTTTATATTGTTTTTTATAATAATAAATATGTGATATTAAGTTCAGGGTATGATGGGACTGACATGCAATTGTAGGCAGAAGTCCCTAAATTAATTTAGAATAAAAAAATAATAATATAATTATTTAGTTGTTCCGAACAACAGGAAAGTGTTAAGTGTTTATGATGTTTTGAGGTGTTATGGTTGGTATTTGATTTGATTACGTATAACTAGATCCCAATCAGAGAAATGAGTAATCTGTTTGTATCGTATATGAGGTAAGAATCGTATTTATGTGGCCCGTGGAGGGGAGAGGACGAACGAGGCTAGAAGAGGAGCTAGGAGGAGCATCTGTATAACCTCCACGAGGATGTTTGTTCGTCGTTCGTTCGTAGCCATGAAAACGGCCCCGACTACTTTTAATAAAATACTTTATAATATAAAAGTGCATGCCATTTTATGCATCAAATAATGTACATTAATAAGAATGCACCATCACCTTTGGCTTTTAGTGAAATTGCTTTATAAATATTCAAATAACTTAAACCATCGCATGCGGTTAATTGTACCTCATGTGCTTCGAGTATCAAAATGGAACGGAAAATTATTGTTTTTCATTACAAAAATTATAAATAACTCCTGAACTGTATATATTTTCCAATAGCTGAGCCTGCGGATCTACTCGCATGGAAGTCGGTTTGTGTTAGCATGGAACTTGGTTGGGATTTTCTCGATAAATTGGTAAAATTTGCATCAAATTGTGTTCAGACGTTTTCGCATGAATAAACAGATAAACAGACAAGAAATCTAAACTGTTGGAATATGTACCTACAGTTATCAATGTTTAGAATCCTCAAACAATATCTTCTATGTACCTACATTGTACAGAGTTTCGTCCCTCTTTAGCTTCTTTATACATTTTGATGTCATTTTTAATTTCATTTAGGTATTTCTGAAATTTGTATATATAACAAAATATCATCGTCAGCATCTATTTGTAGGTACGTAGGTACAATTACTTAGATCGTATTCGTCCGAGTAATTGATTTGAAAGTTTCTGTCGTAAACTGTAATGTTGTTTAATATGGTGTCTTTTCATTATATATAATAAATAATATATATAATTCTGGTAAGTAGTGTCACGCTAGGGCACGGAACAGTTTGGGGTAGGTACACTTTGGGTACGGAACCCCAAAAATGCATTAAATTCTACTACACTCGCCGACACCATTCTCTTTACATCATCGGAAATTGTAACACCTAAAACAACGTTTTATTGGCAAAATTACAACTAATTCATTTTTTTGGCGATTGCCCAAAAGTGGCAAGTGTGATCACCATTATCAGAAGTTTTTTTTTAAATTGAGAGCTTTCACGATTAATTCCGTGGCACCGTAAACAATCAAACAGGCGGCAACTCGCTCAAAAGGTGGCGCGGATACTAAACCTTTTTTCATCGACGACATTCTCAATATTCAATAATATTAGTTTTATTAGAAAACAGTTATTGTCTTACTAGTTTTTCTTTGCCTGGGACACAGGATTTTTTTCAAGTTTCTAGATATAGAGCAGAGTTTCTTATACATTTACGCGGACACCTGTCAACGACAATTTTAGTAGCATTTTATTAAAAAGCACTGTGTATACAGAAGAATGTTAAAGTTTAACTAAGCGCGCGGACCCTTGACACATCTGCCACGTACCCCTAGGGGTCCGTAGACCCCACTTTAAGAAACCCCGATATAGAGATTCGAAGACCATTTGAGGCGAGCAATATTAAAAGCTACGTGTATAAACTGTTACGCCAAAGAAGGAATATTAAGTAGTAGGCGAAAATCTCATTAAATACTTATACATTTAAAGGTCCTTTCCTGGTGGACGCACAAGAAAGAAAATAGCTCTGAAGGGATATGGGTCGTGTTCAGGTTCTCATATTTCAACTATCCATAAGTCTAAGGGATTATTAAGCGAGACTGTTGCCGTAAACATAACTCGAAACATGCTGTACACAAGAGGGAGAGAATTTCACGCGCGGTTATGACAGAATCAAGAAACGTCATTGAATTGAATTTTGTTACTTCATTTTCTCCACAAAGGTAGGTACATGACATTAGAAGATACATGCTTAATTTTGGAAGTACCATAACCTTTGTAAGAGACTTGGTGTCTGTACTAGGAAAATCACCAAGCTCTCACATTACAAAAAAGATGTGTCTAATCAATTGTTAAACATTCAGAATAACGAAAATTGTTATACTGTAAATTAAAGAGAAAAAGACCAAAACTGAATTATTAAAAAAACAAAGCTGAGAACCACATAAGCATTTATTGCGATGGGCGAGGACATTCGACTATGACGTCTACTACAACTTCAACCTGAAAATAGCCACGGGAGATCAGAATAACAATATTTGACATTAATTCTATACAAATGTTGTAGTCCCTAAACTCAAAATAATATGGGACATACAAATTTTATAAAAACACTGTTCCAGCTAATGTAGCTATGAGTTCCACATACCCTCCAGGTTTTCGCCAACTCGGAGAAATGCCTAAAAGTATTCCCCAGCGAAAAAAAAGGTATATGAATGGAGTAACAAAAAGTACGGGCCTACTACCAATAAATAGCAATCACACGTACTTAGTGCTAGAGCACGTGCTTCGAATTAGCCAAATCGAAATCAGTTCAAATTAGTTTAAATTAACATTAATTATCACAGATTGGATTCTGAGTCTACACCTACAAAAGTTAGAAAAATATTAATAAAAAGGTCGCGAACACCGCAAGCAAATAGAGGGAATGATTTGACATATTAGTGTTTTATTTGGGAAACACCGGCACTCAGCGAGCGCCGGCAGCACGCCGAGTCGCACGTACGTACACGTAGAGCACAGGCCCCGCCCACAACACTTTCTACCTCTTTCCTTATATCTGTGCTTTCTACGGCAATAACTACACTTCCAGTGAAAGGCCTTTTTATATTTTTCATTATTGCATTAAAATAGTTTCATCGCAAACCAGTACTTTTCTGTGGATTTTATAAGATTTTTTTAATAGATTAGATAGATAATAGATTTTCTTTCTTCAGCGTTTATCGTTCAATATATTTGGATCCTACATTATATAGAGGTACTATATAATGTAGGATCCAAACCTACGTATAAAATTATAATCTTTCAAGTCCTGTAAAGTAGCCATTAGAGTGGGCATTAGCATAATATACTTATAAACTCGCTTTTTTTACCTTAATAAATTAATCTGGTCAAATCAAATTAAGCAGTTTGGTTCAATTTTGATATTTTTTTCTTTAGGAATATTCCAACATGAATTATATTATCCTTCCGCATACCTAAGTCATACCTAACAACCTACATAAGCGACGTATAAAAACGTAAAAGCATATAACAAAATAGCACAGTAATATAAAGAAATGGCAACTCTAAAAAAAGCGCGTGAGAAAAGTTTGCCGCCAAAAACATATCAAGACGTGTTAATATTTAATATGTACCCATAATTAATACGTAGGGGTTCTCTAAAACATTTTTTCCTGACGGAGTGTCAATTATTTCATCACTAAGGGCGCCGGCTCCCTTGATATTATCAATCGAGTCAGCATTATACACGTATTTTTAGTCCTCTAATAAAAAAGAAAACATTTGGAACGGAAAACATGTCTGTTATTTAGTAGAGTTGTCTATGGAATAATAGCTGTAGGAATATATTTGTACCACCTGTTTTATTGATGTGTTTTTAATAAAATTATAGATTTGGCGAATGTACAATAGGAACTCCATGTAAAATACTTTTATTTTAATTCTACTTCGTTAAAAAAATTTTTTTTAGATAAAAGTATCATATGCCTCTAGTAACCATTTTTTTTTCGCTGGGGATGCCTCTAGTAACATACCTCTAAGAATATGTGTATAAAGACTCATGATGATCGCTTCAGTTGATTTTAACGTGAAAGCGTAACAAACAACCTTTTATTAACATTTATAATAATAATAGGGATCCTTCTTTATAAGGGGCTTATCCCACCACTCGTTTCCACCGCTGCTACTCCTGTGTCGCCAGGACCGACAGCGGCAACCACAACGACCCTTTATGATCGTAGACAGCCCAAGGGAAAAGCGCAACCTGTCTTAGAACCCGCAACGAATTTAATCGGAAATAGCAAAGGAGCAGTCCGAGCATTTTCGTGATCGACGCCCATAGACATCCATACAGAGACGAAACGCGACAACACAGCTGCCACTTTGCTCCGGTCTAGTGTGAGTGAGAGGTACCTGCCCGGTCGTACCGTCTTAATTCAGCTACATGCATGCATTCAGCGTGATACTACTAAATATATTACGATAATCATTTTCTAAAATATATTAAACATATGCCCCGTTATTAATAAACATGGAATAACTATATCCAAGTAATAACCTAGTAATAAACTGACATCTGTCAAATTCCATACTTTTTATGTGTGTTTTATTATGGAATTTGACAGATGTCAGTTTATTACTAGGTTATTCTTTGGATAAAGTTATTCTATGTTTATTAATAAGGGAGATGATGTCTGCACCGAGATTGGATCTGCATTAGCGGCCCTGTAATCACGCTCTTCTCATCTCGCCGCGCCACCACATAATTATATCAAATTGTGCATTAGAACCTGCGACATACGCTAACTAAGTACTAAACAGGTTTTAAAGGAGACTTAGTTGGAGGTTTCATTCTACAAAACGTGTTGGCTAGAGTTGTAGAAATCTGAGATACGACTAGTCTAAACATTTTTTTTTTTATTATGCTAAAGGGGGGCAAACGAGCAGTCGGAGCCATTTTCATGACTGCCGATGACCACAGACAACCGCATAGAGACGCATATACAAATGCGCTGCCCTCCTTTCTCCTCCCACCTCCCTGGGCCACCGGCTACTTACACACCGCAGGAAACGCGACAGTACAGCTGTCACTTTACGCCGCTCTTGTGTAAGCGAGAGGTACCTCCCCGGTCGTGCCGGACCAATTCGGCCGCATGCAAGCATGCAGTGTGACACTACCTCTTACTAAATTTTCATTGGTAGGGTTGGAAATGTTAAGAATAGTTGCGTAAACGTTTTCATTCGCAGGGTTGAAAATGTTACGAATATTTGCGTAAACACTTTTCATTCGTAGGTCCGATGACATTACTCGCGTAAATAATTTCAGCCGTAGGGCAGAACATCTTCAGTCCTAGGACTGAAAATATTATAGTATAGTTGAGATTTTTTTATTCGTAAACTGAAAACGTTACGAATAGTTGCGTAAGCGTTTTCAGTACAACACGCGCCACATTTTGCTGGTGTAATAATTTGGACACAACTCACAATACATCATACAATAGTATCGTAAGTCTATACAAATATAAAACAATCATTTTGATTGTTAAAAAGTAGTAGATAATGACTAACGCAATGATGGTGTGTGGTATAAGTTATAAGATGTGTTTTAAACTTAGTCTTTTATTATAGTCTTTATTATAATGAATAGTTATGAAACTAGACAAATGCAGCAAGGTTGGTCTGTAATTATTGTTATTTAATTAGTAGTGATTATCAAGAATATGAATGAGGAAATGAGAAAATGGTTTCTAGACGTAAGTGGCCCTTGATATTCAAGAAATAGCGGCCTTTGCATTCAAAAGAATCAAGTCAGCTGGATCGGGGTTAAATTGACAGAAATGCTGTCTTTTATTGTGCAATTGGTGAGATTTCACAATAATCCAGTCAGAAATTGTATGTGAATATATTCTTGCCATACAGGAGTTAACATAATAAAAAAAACATTTTGAGAAACAAAAATGTACCAATCATTATTATGGTTAGTTTTGATTTCCATCATAGCGTTTGGATTTATTTATTTATTTATTTATTTAATTCAATTTTATAATTCTTTGTACTAACAGTAAAAACCAAAACGTACAGAGAAGAAAATTACATTTTACATTACATTACAAGTTTTACATTTTTTACATTAAATTACAATACAAATTACATTACAAGCT
>LUGF01053631.1:96781-112143 GCA_001625245.1 Calycopis cecrops
GTGTAAGTAGCCGGTGGCCCATGGAGGTGGGAGGAGAAAGGAGGGCAGCGCATCTGTATAGCCCCTATGCGGATGTTTGTGGGCGTCGGTAGTCATGAAAATTATTCCGGCTGCTCGTTTGCCCTCCTATATCATAAAAAAAAAATTCTGAGATACGAATAGTTGCCTAAACATTTTCATTGGTAGAGTTGGAAATGTTACGAATAGTTGCGTAAACGTTTTCATTCGCAGGATTGAAAATGTTACGAATAATTGCGTAAACACTTTTCATTCGTAGGTCCGAATGTCACGTTACTCGAGTAAATAATTTTGGCCGTACGGCAGCACATCTTCAGTCCTAGGACTGAAAATATTATAAACAGTTGAGATTTTTTTTATTCGTAAGCTGAAAACGTTACGAATAGTTGCGTAAGTGTTTTCAGTACAACACGCGCCACATTTTGCTGGTGTAATAATTTGGACACAACTCACAATACATCATACAATAGTATCTTAAGTCTATACAAATATAAAACAATCATTTTGATTGTTAAAAAGTAGTAGATAATGACTAACGCAATGATGGTGTGTGGTGTAAGTTATAAGATGTATTTTAAACTTAGTATTTTATGTACTTACCATAATGAATAGCTATGAAACTAGACAAATGAAAAAAATGTTATTCAATTAGTAGTCGTTATCAAGAATTATTATTAGGAAATGAGAAGATGGTTTCTAGACGTAAGTGGCCCCTGATCTTCAAGAAATAGCGGCCTTTCGCATTCGAAAGAATCGAGTCAGCAGGATCGGAGTTAAATTGACAGAAATTGTGTCTTTTATTGTGTAATTGGTAAGGTTCCACAATAATGGAGAGTCAGAAATTGTATGTGTTTTTTCTTGCCACACGGGAGATAACATAACAAAAAAAATATTTTGAGAAACAAAAATATACCAATCATTGTTATGGTTAGTTTTGATTCCCATCATTTGGATTAAGTCGTTAGTTAAAATATTACAATTCTTTTAAGGCAAAGCAGAAATTCCGAGAGAATGTAAGAAGCACTCATTTTAGATTCTCTCGAAAGGAGAGAGATTTCTTCGGAGATGCGAATGTTTTGCTGGAGAGGATGGGTGTTACGAAAGTTTTGTTACATGAATTGAACTAAAAATTTAACTCCACAATCAATTTTTTTTCTGAATTTTTATTTTTCTGTATTTACAATTCTTGAATCGTGGAAATTATATTAGATACATTGTAATATCGAAAAGATAATATTATAAAATAGAATTTTCTGTACACAAAATATATCGTTTAACTTCAAATCGCTGCCTTCTGTGTATTGCGCCATACACACGGCTAGTCATTGCGCGGCGCCTTTCAATTCACGTCTCAAACGTTTGGTTACTCCCCCACAATGGTCGGAACACAAAGAGAGGCTGCGTTTGCCGCCTCGTTATGTAAAATCGTCCAAACAATGCAAGCGGTATCGCTTTCGTTAAAAACGAATCAAATTTAACAATGGTTTGACATCCATCCTAATTTGCCCTCTCTTGACGCATATGCGTTGAATAAAACAAGGCCATCTCTAGTGGTTACTAACAATACGATGTGTACATATAAAAATAAGGCTTTAGTCTATGGTATTGCGGAGCTGGCGGCCATATTGTGAAAACAAAGGGCGCGCCAATCAACTTTGATGTTCTCACCTTTTTAGAGCCCGCGGGCATATTATATCCTGGTTTTGTGTAAAAAGTGATAGTTTGGCAATTCATCGGATATAATTAATTTGTAAAGGATTAGACAATCCTTTTCACAAAACTGTTTTTGTTCTAATTTGTCTATGAATTGATATCATTCATCTTTTTTTACTCGTGTAAAAGTAAACCATAAAATTATATTCTTTTGACGGCATCTGTGAGAGGTGGACTTTTTTTGTATTTGGTACTGGAATTTGCTTAAATATCGTGGTTATTTCGGAATAATTTCTTATTATTAACTTTTATTATGTTTATTTGTATAGGTAGTTACATTATATGTAGGTACTGTGTGTGACTATCTCTAGTATGTTTTGCACGAGGAGTTAAGTATAGGTATGTATAGGTTTCCACATTAGTATATTAATACGAAGAAAGTGCAAGTGATATTTAATACGAAATATCCTGCAACCAAATTCAATATTACGCGATAGGCCATTATTTTTTCACATAACTAGCTTCCGCCCGCAGCTTCGCCCGCGTGGATTTCGGACTTCAAAAATAGAGTTATTAAACATGTAAACCTTCCTCTTGAATCACTCTATCTATTAAAAAAACCTCATCAAAATATGTTGCGTAATTTTAAAGATCTAAGCATACAGACACGCAGATTGCAGACGGCGGAAAGCGGCTTTAAAATTTATGTAGTGATTATGTTCATTTCATAATTAAGTGAATAAATAATAGAATAAAACATTAAGAAATTTAAGTGCTTAATTAAATATTAACAATCTTCTTTTTATCCTGTTAGTAATTCTTTTTATGTAATCATTACTATTCTTTTTACGTAAAAATTAAACTGAGCGGCTAAACGATATTTTTCGAGGTTGTCTCATTCCAACACAAAAGCACGTCAAAAGCATTGGGTGTTTTCCATAGTGTTATTTTTTTTAACAGCTCGTTATTATAAATGACTACAGTTCAGTATAAGTTGCCTAAAGTGCCTGAAGTGTCCGTTCTTGTCAAGCTGCCGTCCCTTTGGGGTAGCCCAGAGAGTGCTCTTGTGTCACACACACTTGTGCACGACATGTACCCTGTGTGCGTGCGTACGTGCGTGCGACTAGCTTTACAGAGATAGCCGGTCATAGCGATGAAGCTGCCCTAGGCATTTTGCCTGCTTTAGCGTATTGTCTATCTAAAAAAAAAAAAAAAAGATAGCCGGTTTAATTAGAAATTAAAAAATTTAATAACATTTTTGGCATGACCCAGCACTTCACGGTTAAACATGCTTACCAAGAGACCACTTTAAAAAAAAATACTTCCACTTTAAAAAATACATTTTCGACCTACATCTTATAAATTTCAGATGTAGGTCGAAACCGTTTTGATATTACCAAGCAAAAACTCAGTATACTAAACCTCCCTACTTATGTATATACAAATAAATATCCACCCCCACAGCCATGTTTCACACACACATACACACACCTAATAAACATTACCGCACAAACAGCGCGCCCGAGGCAGCGCCATTTGCATACTGCCTACTTTTGTGACATAGCTCAAGTGAACGGTATACTAGTTTTATCATGTGTATATCAGTTGCAATGATATGAAAATGTTTTTATTCAAAATATAATTACAAAAATTTGTTTTTGGACTTCAGAAATTATATCTATCGCCGCGCGCCGGTTCAATCCTAGCCCAATCCTAAGGGCTAAGAAGAACCGGCTAAACAAACTCTTATTGGATTGGCTCAAGTTGGATCAAATATCACGCAAAACATGTCAACTATGGCTTTTATAAATTTTATATAAGCAGTGCCAGTTTATTTATCTAATAATACCTCTTAGAATAAAATCCGTCTAATAATTTATGCGACACAGCATGGCCTTTCCAGATCCTTGAAATCCCGAATTTAATAAACTAGGTATGTTATATTTGCAACATATGTTCTAAAAGTAATCTAGTCGGCTTTATGATAGTACAATAAATCTATACTGTCTCTCGTGCAAATACAGCTCCTGTCAAATCAGTCCCAGATTGGAATGCAAAAATATATAATTTCTTATAACAGTAGATTTTCGAAAGTTGGCAATGTTACATCCACGCCTGAGAGAGTCCGTGAAGCCTGGTCCTGAGGATGATTTCTCTCCGATCATATCAAGTTCTCCCGTGAGATACGGGGAATGAGGGAACTAGAGTGCACTTGTCACGCACACTTCAAAACATGATCCATGGAGGGGGGAGCAGAAAGAAATCAACGCATATGTACAGCCTGTTTGTGGATGTCTACGGAAGTCAGTAGTCATGGTTCAGTCTGGTTGTTCGTCTTATAATATAAAGCCCTGATTCATCCAGACTGTCTGTGACACATGGCCGCCATTATCGAAATCTAAATTCTCTCTTAGTTGAAATTCTGAACAGTAGTCCAGCTGGTACATTTAGTCTGTGGCCGAAACTCCACTTGAGCGCTAACCTAATAGGACATATGTCAGTTACTCTCCGCTACGTGCCGTGAAATTGCTCTTGCATGTAAGGGTTGTGCCGGTGCTCGGTTGATTTTCAAATGCCTGCCCGCCTGAATATTATACGTGAAAATGGACACGGTATTTCACGTTTGCTAATTATTTTGTTCTAACAACAGTGTGCTTTAGGATGTTCTTTAAAACGGCGTTTTGTAATAATGTAGTTTCATTATATCCTCTGTATTGAATCTTGATTTTTGTTGTTGCGGGTATGTCTACCATAGTTATAGAGCTTAATTTAAGTAATGCTTAATATAAAAAGGTATATCTATACATATAATAAGAAAGTAAAATTCGTGTGACTTTGAATACCTATATTTACGAAAAACTGATTGGAGGCGATGTCAAAATAGTATTAGAAATTTTCAATGTTTTTTAATTTTTTTGTTTGTTTGTTTGTCTCTTTGTCCTGGCTAAACTATGTGTATAGGTAGATACTAAGCCTGGACAACATCAAAAACATTTTTTACTGCGGTAAAATCGCTCATTCCTACGGGAAATCTGAATTTTCCTCGGCACACTGCAAGCAAACAATAACAAATCACTTTGATTATAATATTACTATGCGTACGAAGTCGAAGACACCAGCTAGTAAATAATAATTATGCATGCCTATCGAAATTTTAGATACTTTGATAAGATGGCACGATACAGAATTTACACGATAGACTAGTAGCCGGTTGAAGTTCGTCACGATTTACAGAGATCAGCTGTATTGGAGTTCAAAGAAATTTGTTGAAGTTAAACACAAGAAGAGGCAGTGCCCTGCTGCCAATTGGACCAGTACGACTGGGGAGACATCTGTCGCTCACTGACTGCGATTGTATTTTTTCTTATGACATAAAAAAAGAGATAATGATATTGTTTTTATTACTTTTACATTATGAATCTAATCTGTTTTCTATGTGCAAGGTTACACCAGCTACAGTAACACCATAGCCATCACATACATTACACCATAACAAAGAATATTATTCACTTAAGAATTCAAAAGAAAGTTTACCCCCCTAATGGTACTTGAGCCGGGGTCATGTCGCCTCCATACTGGACAAGCAAACATCTACACAAACGGACGGTGAGACAAACAAACTACAGTTTAGAGACCGCTTCAAATGACCCCACTAGAACGCCAATAGAATACACGCGAGTTCAAAACTAATGAGCTGGGATGGTTGGAGAGTTCGATCGAGTGTCGGGTTCGTAGTAGGGGTTTGTAATAAAACTAAAATCGAATTAATCTTCATATTATATAAATATAATCAATGTTTGTTTGTTTGTTTAATTATTGTCCTTTATGAATCCTGAAATGGTATATGTAGTATTAGTCTTAGGTATTAGTATACAGATAGATTTTATGACCTAGGCTCAGAAAGATTTGTTGAAAAGTTTTTTTGAATGAGAAGAAATTATGGGTTGAAAGTTGGTATGAAAAGCTGACATCTTATAAATAAGGAACTTGAACCTTTTATGTACTGTTTTTTAAATATAAATAAAATTGTATTTATTAAAGAGTGGTTGAAGTTTAAGTTTTTGGGGCAAAAAACCACGAACCTTTCTAGAAAATATGTGGACACTCGAAAGGAAAGTTAAGAACATTTAATGTTCAGATAAAATTTGGACACATCTAGATTGATATTGACTCCATTTCAAAAATATAGATAAAAAAAAATTAAACAACTCACATTAGACCATTGATGAATTATGACCCAATACCGGTAACGTAGAGACTGACTTTCAGTAGCCGCATTTACGAGCACATTATCAAAATTTGAACGACTGATTAATTGGGTTGACAAAAGGTAGAGCTCCTGTACATTGTTCAAGGATAAAACAGCCACTAACGTTTATCTTAAAAACATTTGGCAAATAACCAGTTTCCGTCTGCAGCTTCGCCCGCGTTGATTTCAGACTTAAAAAATAAAGTTATTATACGTATAACCTTCCTCTTGAATCAGTCTATCTATTAAAAAAATCCCATCAAAATCAGATGGCGGAAAGCTACTTTGTTTTATACTATGTAGTGAAGAAGTACATTAGGTTGGTTTACATGTAATATGTCAAAAGCTTAGTATTGCATCTATAGAGCTGAATCTTTAACACTTTTTTTTTTGGTAAGAGGTAGTGCCACACTGCATGCTTGCATGCAGTCGAATTGGACCGGCACGACCGGGGAGGTACCTCTCGCTTACACGAGACTGGCGTAAAGTGACAGCTGTGCTGTCGCGTTTCGTGCGGTGTGTAAGTAGCCGGTGGCCCATGGAGGTGGGAGGAGAAAGGAGGGTAGCGCATCTGTATAGCCTCTATGCGGATGTTTGTGGGCGTCGGTAGTCATGAAAATGACTCCGGCTGCTCGTTTGCCCTCCTATATCATAAAAAAAAAACTTAACATATTCTAAATGAGACATTGTTTTATGTGCTAGGTTTACTAATATAATAAATAACAATATTCTGGTACATACATAATTGTTGCGATGATAAATATTGAACCCTGCCGCAGTGGTATGTTTGTCCCGTATATGAGAGGTAACCTTAAACCTCAGCTGCGCTTTTGTCGATGACTTACGCGTTATTTGCTTACGAGTCGACGGACATTTAGTTATTTTAAAATTCACATTTATATAATTTATTTGTCAAAATGCGGTACATACAGTTGTTAAATAAAATAATATTTTGTCCAACACATTTGCCATGTTATTTTAAGATTATCATTAATTATCATTTAAGATATATGATGTAACAAATGGATTAAACCATAACTCTACCTAGAGTTTTATTAAAGAGGAACATCGTTGAGATGTAAATATTTCAATGCTTGCCAAGTCTCTCTTGCTTACGAGTAAAAATAGTGTAAACTCATTGTGAGGTTAGACTGTAGGATGTACCTAATACTGTAAGATGAAAGAAATTAAAATGTAAATTAATATTTTAATAAAATTACTATTAGTTAACTAGTAATTTTTATATAATTACTAGTTAACTACTAGTAATTTTATTAAAATATTTATAAATAGCATATGTTTTAACCTTTAACAAGTACAATAAATAATAGCAACCATGGTAAAATATACGATTTACAAAAAAGAAAAAAAATAAAAAAAGTCCGTTCCGCTCGCGCGCCAACCTCGCGACGTCCCCGCCATATTTATTTACACATGTACGATGTGTCTCTAATGAGTCTGTTTTGGAGACGCACAAATAAATGCCCTGTTATATCCACTACCAGTCTTTGTGCTGTGCGGCACACCGGCACAGCAATTACCATTGTGCCGTTCAAATATTTGGCCAAACTTTCTTCAATTATTTAGCTACCGATATTGTTTTTTCAACTGCGTCTTGTTTGCTTACGTATGAAGTAATTAAGAGTTAATCATCCTAATGATAAAGCTGAGGGTACATCTCCGTCGCTGTTCATTATTTAAATCGTTAATCGTGTCTCATGTATGGCATATTATTATTATTGTCAGCCTGGTGTGTTCCCTGCTGAGCAAAGGCTATTTTCTTTTTACACCTCTCTATCAAATGCCAGATATCGCCAATCTTTCTGGAAGGAGTAATTGCAAATGCCTTATTTAAAAATATTTAAAGCCAAACTCAAACTTTATATTTTAACATCATTGAAAAGGAGACGTTTCATTTCAGGCCCGCATGATGTACGTAACTCCGTAGATCGGCAAAAAATCGGCTGTCACATTAAAATACAAACACATTTGTATTTAATTTGGTTTTTTGGTTCAATAATAAAAACTATCTCATTATTTACGATCAAATGCTAGACGACGAACTGTCAAGTTGACGTTTAGTACTCCAATGTACGGGTAATAAACACTTCGTGAACCAAAATACTAGAGGAGGTAAACGAGCAGTTAGGTCACCTGATGTAAAGTGATCACCATTGCCCACAGACATCCGTAACACCAGAGGTCTAACAGATGCGTTGCCGACCTTTGAGGAAAGAATAAGCTCTTTTCTTGAAGATCCCTTTTGATTGTTGTTAAGTAAATTTTTGAAACACCCGAACAACTGTACATCATGGAGGCCAAAGGTCCATACAAAAATGAAACGTCTCCTTTAATAAATTTATTGTAACCAACGGAGCGAATGCCAGAAATGTTGAGGATAATACGTAAAAATGTCTATATACCTCATTTTAAGTGAACGTATATTCTTATGAGTAGTATATTTCATTAAACCTAAACGTTATAAAACAAAGGCATGACAAATTCGTGCGTATGGGTTTTGCCACAGTGGACTCATGGGTTATCCATTATAAGTATGAAGGAAAAGACACTTCCTAAGTACTTTTATAGGTATGAAGGAATTTAAATTAAATTTAGTTAAATTAAATTTATTCTAGTGCAAAGTATAAATGGCAAGTGCCAGTATGGACTTTTTTATGGTATAAAAGGGGAAACGAGCAGTCGGAGCCATTGTCATGACTGCCGACGCCCATAGACATACGCATTCAGACTTTGCAGACGCGCTGCCCTCCTTTCTCCTCCCACCTCCATGGGCACTGGCTAGTTACACACCGCACGAAACGCGACAGCACAGCTGTCACTTTACGCCGGTCTCGTGTAAGCGAGAGGTACCTCCCCGGTCGTACCGGCCCAATTCGACTACATGCAAGCATGCAGTGTGGCACTAACTCTCACTGGATGTCTTTTGTTTTTTAGCAACATTACACACTTATAGCATAATGAGTTATAGTTTATACGCATAAACATTTGCTTCCTATTCAAAAAAAATATCTGCTTAGATAAGCACGTATACATGGATTGCGTTACCATGTTTTAGACAGGTATAAATATTTATTTAGATTTCCTGTACCTATTCGACTACTTCCAAATTATTTAGATAAAAGTGTATACCGATTATAGTAAATAAAGAATAAAAATTTTAAAACAATTCCTTTACTTTTTTTTTGTCAAATGATTTTTTATAATATTTCCACTTTTTGTTAACTAAAATCACATTTAATACGACCAGTTTCAAAAAGTCATCATCATGTATATCAATTCCTTTACTATTTACGCTTTCGCCTATTAGTAGTCGCCTAGTCACAATACCTATTACATAAACTTGTAATTGATTGATAAACATTAGGTACCTAAATAAAATATATTATTGTGATATATTTTATATGAAATTAGATTATAGGCAAGGTGTTATTGAGCGTCACCACACAAAATGATTGTAAATTATTATAATGCCGTGTAATCACGGCCTAATGCTTCCGATTTTTGGTATTTGTTGAAATATCAGGTTTAGTTATTGGAAACCGTTTAGGAATATACCTGGTATTATTGGCCACATCGCGACATGGGAATTTAAATATAGTGTACAAAATACTGGCTGGTTACGTTATTATTATAACTAGTGATCCCGTGAAGATCGAAATTCGATATAAGTGAAGCTTTTTGTGATTAAAAACAAAATATCAAATGATAAAGTCCACAGCATGGACGTAAATTTTTTTTACGTCCATGGTCCACAGATATTTATTTATTAATTTATTAATTTATTATTTATTTATCAACATCGTAACTAATGTAAACAATTTAAGTAGAATTTTCAACACTTGCAAAATACATAGAAACTTCATATTATATAATTATGTGTGCCTTATACCTATATCAATGTGTCAAATGCACGGTATTTATTTAATAAATTAAAGTACTATTTAAACATTATTATAAAAAATATTAGCGTTCTGCACTTTTCCTACACATAAACTTACCTAACCTAACCTAACATACGTGTGCCTTTATGTACCTACTTTATTAGTTTTAACCACGTTCATGTTTTTTTGGGTGAAAAGTATTGTTTTATGTTATTGATTGTATTTTACATCTGTGTCAATTTTTTTATCTGCTGTACCTACCGATTGCGGCAATCGCTTTATATACCCCTTTACACAGTGCCACACTAGAATATTTCGCAATATTACGAAAATATTTACGAACATATAGAAAATTTGTTTCTTTGTATGAAAAAGGTTGTGATATCTGGTATAGTATTTAGCTAAATTTTTCTTACTTAATATTGTATATTTTATGTGTAGGTAATATACTCGTACGTCGCAAGCGAGTGACAAGTAGGGGTCATTGAAAATCAGCATTTGTAAGCGCTATTCTTTAGTAGATAAGTATAATTATTTGAGATTATTGTTTTGTTTCTGATAAATAAACTCGTTTCTTCAATTTATTTGTAATTCTTTCTTGTGGAGTACGTTACATTAGGTATCTACTTAATTTCAGACCACTGCTTCTGTGCAACGATTGACACACAAATTACAATCAAAATGTATCTGTACAACTGTATGTATTATTGACACAAATTATAATATTCAAAAATCCCAGTCATCTCGACAAACCTTCAAGGGATCGCCTTTCAAAATAATCTCCTGAGGACAGTGAGTTTGTCCGCATTGTGGCCCGCCAGTGTCAACACTTCACCAAATACTTCCACGAAGGCTTTGTTCGTCTACATTTCAAAAGTTCACACTAAAATTGATCAGCACACAATGCCCGTGTTTACATTAAATTCACTAAATGTCGTTTCTAAACTGGCCGAGTTTTTGTTGTAAATATGAATCAGTTTTTAGTTTTATGGTTTGTTTTATCTGTTTATGAATATTGTTTATGCTGGCTGACTAGACAAACTTTTTATCGTCTCTAAATCAATAAATACAAAGATGAACGATAATTGCAGAATGTTTCAAGATTTAAAAAAATGTGATCAAAACATAACCTCGAACAAAATCAATTCTTAAAGCATTTGTTTTCTCCTAAATCTAACCTGGGTCCTGGACTGCTTTAAATAAGTCCAAACCAAAATTATCTCGAGTTCTAGTTTTTGCGACTCTAACAAACACCAATTTATTTTTATACCTATATAAAGATTTATAATATTATAATTAGAATATTATCACCTAAATTAAATAACTATTCTAATTAATTTTGCGGTAAGTCTAGGACAGTGTCAATTTTGTACAATCTCTATGTTTTTATTTTCTTTATTTTCGCGAATGTGTGGTGCATATTTCATTTCATTGTTTCTGGGATGTATTTTAATTATTTTTTGCATCGAATTGATAACTATAATAATGTATTAAATGGCTCTGCAAAAATATTGTTCTTAAAGCAGATATTTAATAGAGGAAGGATATACAAGTAAGTAGGTATCTATATGTATTGTGTATAATTCTTGACGACCAGGCTGGCGCAGTGGTACAGGGCTCGGATAAGTGCGCTAGGGGTCGCGGGTTCGAATCCCGCCTAGGTCATGAATGTTTATCTATGTATGAATTTCTATAATAAAAATCTGAAACATATTCCGTCGTCTAGTACCCACAACACAAGTCCTTACGGTACTTAGCACGGGGCTAGGCTAACGTGGTGTGTAAAGTCCACAGATATTATTATTATTATTATATTATTATAATAATTCTAAATGTGACAGTTCCTATAGGAGACCGGAGTTTGCTCTTTAAGAACATACATGATCCGAAATGAAACGTGCACAAGATACGTAAGCAACGTAAACGCTGTAAGGCGTTATGACGTCACACTGTTCCACACAATTTTTTTGGGATTGACCTTTCGACCTCAAATCTAGTCTCTTCAAATGAAGCTGTATTGTTCTCGTCTTTGCTTCCACAGCTTCAGTTCAGGTTCGGAAAAAAATACAATTTTCTTTCATAACGCATATTAATAATTTCCTAGTCAGTCAAAGTCCTAGAGCCCATATCGTTTGTAAATAATGTTTTCATAATATCGTAGGCCTACCATAACTTGTTTGTGTGTGTGCGTTTTATCGATACACCCAGAATAAACAGATGAACGCTCTGTCGAGTGCGATCGCCGTATAAACCAGCATCTCGTGTAACAAAACAGTGTTGTCATAGAAACCTCTTATATTTTAAGAGCGGTTTTTTACCAACTCGGTGGTCCAACTTTATTTTATTATTTGTTTTTTTAACTTTAAGCAAAACTTTTTAACAGGATTATTTGATATCAACGTAACGGTAACTATGACACTGCACCTTAAAGTTGGTGATTTACTCACCAAAGGCAAAAAAGGTGGTAAAAGTGTGCGACGTCTTTTCTTCTGAGTGACAGACATAACCGAAACAAGGATAAAATGTACAGGTTGTAATATGTTGCACCAAGAGTGTCATTGTAAGTAAGGGGCACTACGCCATTGGTGCAATGAAGCTGAGTCGGGCCGGCATGAACGGGGAGACATCTCTCACTGACATGATTTAAAGTGACAAAGGTTTAAGGTAGTGGTGTTTCTTTGCAAAAGTACAAAGTCTGAGATTTCGTCAGCTGTAGGTCTAGTGTAGCTGTAGGTAGGTACATAATATACGCATATATTAAAATACGCATAAGTATAATATACCCATATATATATTGTTATGTTATTTACCCTTGGTGATATGCGTAACCTTAAAATTAGGAAAGAGAAATTATATGTCCAGTGCATAATTTTTTTAACAATGTGTTCTTCTTATTTCATAACTCAGCCACGGATTCATCAACTCATTACCATTTTATGTTTTACAACTTAAACCGACATGTCATCACTTGCCTAGCCTGTTCTTTTCATTTAGGTAAATTATTTATCCAGAGTTCTTAAATAATTAATGAGCGAGCGAGCATGGTGGGTCAGTAGATCCAAAACTTGCCTGATTAGGTTCGAGAGCCTAAACCATCGTTGTTAACTAGTTAGGTTATTTTTTTTTTGCACTCAAAACACCCACTACTATACAGATACTCTTAATAATCACTTAATAGAATTCTTATCATCAATCACTTTACTAAGATTGTGGTTGACTTAGTAATTTGGAAGGCAACCTACATTTTCAGATTCCAATAATGATATTAATAAAATAAATATTAAAAAAAAAAACAAAAAACCTGCCTGCCTTAAAAATAATAACTAAACATAAAATCAACTGAAAATGCCGGAACAAGATAAAAATTCAATTTTTACATGCAGTCGGAGGCAAAAAATGTAATGGCTTTGTGGCATGCCTCCGACTGCATGTAAGAATTGAATTTTTATCTTGTTCCGGCATTTTCAGTTAATTTTATATTTAGTTATTATTTTTAAGGCAGGCAGGTTTTTTGTTTTTTTAATATTTATTATTTTTATTTTATATTATTATAATTATTTAGTGGGTGTCTACTCAATAAATTCTCACCAAATTTCATTGCTGTAACTTTAACAGTTTTTGCTCGGCGATGATGAATCAGTCAGTCAGGACATGTTATTTTATAAGTATAAATATATCCTTTTCTCAAACTCTTTAGCAAGTTTATCTCTGTACCAAATTTAATCAAAACTACTTTAGTCGTTTAGGCGTAATAGCTTAATAGATAGACAGAGTTACTTTTGCATTATAATATTAGTAAGTCAGTACCTAAGCACTCGAAAAACGGTTCTTTGTCATTGTATATTTTTTTAGTATTACAGTTGTGATAATACTGATATACCTTTTTGAAATCCTTGTTTTGAGCCCTTTAATTTGATACCTATATTGTAGTGTTCGAATAAAAAAAAATATTGAACTGAAGTCCAATGGCGTAGTATAGCCGCCATGTTTGGTTTTTTTAACTCCATCTATCTAAGAACACTTGGGCTGCTAAGACGAGTCTAACGATACCTCAACTATGTAAATCCGTTAAGCAGTTCTAGAGATATGAGGCAATAAAGAATATAGTATAGGTATATCCTTTTCTCAAACTCTATAGCTAGTTTATCTCCGTACCAAATTTAATCAAAACTACTTTAGTCGTTTAGTCGTAATAGCTTAACAGATAAATTTACTTTTGCATTATAATATTAGACAGTAAGCACTCGAAAAATGTTTTTTTTGTCATTGTATATTTTTTTAGTATTACAGTTGTGATAATAATGATATACCTTTTTGAAATGCTTGTGTTGAGCCCTTTAATTTGATACCTAAATTGCAGTGTTCGAATAAAAAAAAAATTTTGAACTGAAACCTAATGGCGTAGCATAGCCGCCATGTTTAGTTTTTTTTAACGCCACCTATCTAAGAACACTTGGGCTGCTAAGACGAGTCTAACGATACCTCAACTATGTAAATACGTTAAGCGGTTCTAGAGATATGAGGTAATAAAGTATATTACATACATACAAAATACGCGCGAAAAACATATACCTTTCCTTGGCAGTCAGGTAAAAAGAAGTCTATTTAATTAGTACCCTTTAAAAATAATTTTTAGTGTTTTGGATCTCTATAAATTTCTATCTTTATCTTTATCCTCCGTCTGTCTTACAAATCCATTTCTAAAAGTTGGAAAAACAAAATTTTACTTAAACGATGAAGTAAACATTCCAATCAACATGTAAAAGTAATTACTCACCATAAGCATACAAACATACATAACGCTCTCGAAATAACAAATCCGATATAAAAATGTTCACTCTCCGCTGAACACGAAATCCGCGTTCACGGCCCACCGGTCCCGGGACAAAAACATCGCGAAATCTTTTCCCGTCGAGTTGCGGGCTTTGGGAACCGCTGGCGTGTGCACGTTTAATTGTGGAGGAAACAGATGACGATCACCCGCGGGGAGTGGAAATGTCCCATTATATGACGCGGGCTCCCGAACTATACCACGGCGCACTTTTAGACAGTCTAAAAAAATACTAACTCTCTTAACATAGAATAACTTTATCCAAGTAATAACCTAGTAATAAACTGACATCTGTCAAATTCCATTAAAAAACACAAAAAGCATGGAAGTTGACAGATGTCAGTTTATTACTAGGTTATTTCTTGGATAAAGTTGTTCTATGTTTACTAATAAGGGGGTAATGTTTGTTGGTGGTTTAGAATTAGCTCGCGATACTCCCAATGCACCTTTTGTTGTACACAAACGAGTAGTCGGAGACTTTTTCATGACTACGCCGCTCGTAGACGTGCATAGAGATTATACAGATGACGTTTATTTGAGGAGGAAACAGACGCTGATTACCCGCGCCGGGGATTGGAAATGCACCTACAATGAACTGGCGCCGGCTCCCGAACAGTTCTTTTAGCATTCGCTGGCGGTTTGGACGGTCGCGTTGCCCTTTGCGAGGCTCCTAAATACCTACCTTTTTTAATAGAATAGGGGGGGAGGG
>LUGF01053641.1:0-33744 GCA_001625245.1 Calycopis cecrops
CAAAAGGGATTGACCTATCGATAACCCACACTCCAGCCCATCTTTGATTATTCAGAGAGATATGCTGAAAATATACAGGCGTATTGCTCTGGTATCATTTTGTTGACTTTGTTTGAAAAGTTGACTCCAAATATACTCTTAATATGTTTTCTTTTTCCTCTGTCAGTTCAGGACAATTGTTGTCATCGTCAGCCCTGTAGTCGCCTCGATATACGATGCGACTACGTCCTTTTACAACAACAACTACAAATGTCCTTATGGGTAATCATCCATCATCAAATATGTGCTCCATCGCGATGATATTTTGATGACACGGTGATAAAAATAAACATTCTTCGTCTACTACGTGACATTTTACATCATGTTTATCTTGTCTTCTTAAAAGTGAAATTCCTCTAAGACATGTTTTCGCACTTCGACTTTCTGGCCGCAGGGATTGAATGTCTGGTAAGATTATCTAGACTTTCAAGCGATAAAGAAAGTTTAGCAGGGATAACAGTATTTTAAAATGTTAAAAACATATTTCGCAAAATAAAAAGGAGTTAGTTTCAAACAAATTTTATTTTTATACTGATTTTCAATAAACATAGCTGTTAAGAAAGAAACTAGTCTATCTGTCAGAAAACGATGTCAAACTTGTAACACTTCCTTTTTTTGCTAGGAAATCGAACATAAAAGTGCTGACGTGCTACATGACCATAATGTGCAATGGTAAACAAAGCGAGCATATTATAGTAAAATATTCGCCTACAATATACCTCTGCTTAGCCAAAGATTATTTTTTTGTTTAGGCTGCCCACAATATGGCTGAACATTTCTTGAAACATGTTGTAATTTAATTATCTTTCAACGACCATATAGTTGCCCAATGCTCATCAATATGTCAACGTTTAAAATAAGTGAAAAGACATATATTTACTGCTTCCGTAAAAATCTAAATTCTCTTATTAGTATTATGCATACTTTTGTGATTTTGGAATTGTTGATTTATTACGCAATAAAGTTTGAAATTCATTCTCGTTTATCCCAACGAAACTTTTCCGCATATCGCCAAAACCCATTGCTGATATTTAAAAATCAGAAACATGAATATTTTCAATCCGAACAGCTAATCTTATATTTTATCTCCGACCGAGTTGGCATCGTACTTAGGACGTGTATGAACGAATAAAAATTTATGACTTCACTATCTGGTGTCTATCGAGCCATAAATATCAGTATTGAGAATGATGATGCCCTATTTTATAGTATTAGCTTCATTTACGATCAATGCATATTGAAATTTTATACAGTTATAGCATGCTATATTTGATTTTAAATGTTAACCTATTTGAACATATAATATGCTTTTACTTAAGTGCAAAAAGCCAGCTGTACCTAATAGACAAATAGTAATATTCCAATCATTCAACATGAATAGGTATTGTATAGAATATGAATAGCTTATTAACAGATTTTATATTTATGCAAATACAAAGACAAGTGAATACCATTCACTTGAGAAGTGTCTTCAGCCGTACTAGTGGAGTGCCTGGAGCATATAAAACCGTAAAACCTCGGACTAGAGTTACAGTGAATTAATCAATATGATCGATGTGGGATATTGTTTTTTAAGCTATAAATTGCAATGTTTACCCAAAATTTTTTTGTGCACTTCATTTTTTTTTATATAGGTATCTTTAGGTATCTTTGAAAAATCTATATAATATACCAGCTGCGCCCCGCGGTTTCACCCGCGTAACTTTCGATCCCGTAGAAATATCGGGATGAAAAATAGATGTTAGCCGATTCTCAGACCTACTCAATATGCTCACAAAATTTCATGAGAATCGGTCGAGCCGTTTCGGAGAAGTATGGCAACGAAAACTGTGACACGAGAATTTTAAATATTAGATATATAAAACTCAAACGTGACATAGCCAGCTATCAACGCACAGCCCAAACTACTGGACGGATCGGGCTGAAATTTGGAATGCAGGTAGAGAATATGACGTAGGCGTCCGCTAAGAAAGGATTTTTAGAAATTCAATCCCTAAGGAGGTGAAATTGGGTGTTGAAATGTGTATGGATTTCTTAGAAACTAAACGCGGGTGAAACCGCGGGGCACAGCTAGTGTTCATATAATATGTCTACTTGGGTAAGATATAACATATAAATTAAAAAAAAACTGTTTTAAGTGAAAATATATGGTCAAACATTATATTTTTTTATAATAATTTGTTTGAAAAAAAAAATGGAATGCACAAAAAAATATTGGGTAAACATTGCAATTTATAGTTTAAAAAACAATATCCCACATTGATCATAATTATTAATTCATTCACTGTAACTCTAGTCCGAGGTGAAAACCCCCAGGAACTCTACGTGTTATCAATTTTTTGTTTAAATTACCATGGAAAAAATTGCAAGTATAATTTGGCATAGGAATGCAAGGATATTTTTTTCCGAAGTGAAATTTTGTTTATAGTAACTTTTTTGTCTGCTGATGTATGTAACTACATCATCAAATCTCATCTTATTACTTCTTTAAGCTCCTGAATAGGCTCCGTACCATTGTTTGTTATATTCAGTAATCCTACAAATTTTATAAATGCGAAAGTTTGTGTGTTTGTTACTCCTTCACACAAAAACTACTGAACGGATTTTCATGAAACTTTACAGTAATATAGCTTTCATATCAGAATAACATAATAAGTTAAAAATAGGGATTTTTTAAGTCCGAAATCCAAGCGGGCGAAGCCGCAGGCGGAAGCTAGTCATATATGAATGCTTCAATATTTAATCAGAATACATTCGAAGGCAGTAAAACATTAGCCATTCTCAAACATTCCTGACACATTTTGCGACTGTCGCGTCACATAACATACGAAATTCGATTATATTTAAAAATATCTATATCAGCGAAATTGTACAAAATGTTACAAATGATATTATCATAAAATTGCTTCAATTTAAATGTAGCTATAACACACAAAGCCAGTTGGTATTCGTATTTTTATCTCCAGACAGTAGCCAAGCGAGCTATGCAAACGACTTCCCGCTGGGAAGTCTTATCTGAGTAAGATGTTTCATCGCTGAATTGGGCAGCTATTATTTGCGTCTATATGGCGGGCCAAAAAAGCATATGTTACACAGTTATATTTTATAGTAAGTGATAGACCATTGATATGCATCTATACATATCACATTTATGTTTCATCTCTGAACTGAGCAGCTATTATTTGCGTCTATATAGCGGGCGAAAAAAGCATTTTATGTTAATATGACGTTATAATTCATTGACCATCGATATGCATCCATACATATCACTTTTAGATATTACATTAATAAATTTATGTAATAATTTAGGTACAATTATGTCAATCGTAATTTTCTATTGGCATTGTCGTAAATAAACTGGTAGTGTTATTAAAATGATTATAGAGCACTTGAGATTGTTATGGACTACCAAAATGAAATAGCTTCAGTTATATTTATAACCAGAGTTCCACGGTTTCGAATACTTTGAAAGACTGCATTTATTATTTAAAAGTACAAAGTATTTTTATATAATTTATTAGCGTTTTGGCCCCCTATTCTATAAGAAATGGTCTATATTTCCATCCAAATAGTCTCTTCACAACCAGGGAAGTAAATCTTGATCATTATAAAGCCTGCAATAACTTAAAGGTATGCTGTTTTATTTGATACTTTTTTGAGAGCCTGAATTGCTCATTAATTTATAGTTAGAGCTTAAGCACTGTATATTAATTAAGCGGTAATTAAGAGATAAAAATAATAACGAGTAAGGCGGCTGCTGATGAGAAAGACAATCCTGAGTCACCCGGCATTTCATCCTTCACTATATTTGGTTTACAATTTAGTATGTAAATTGTGAACTTCGCATTTGTAAGTACTCGAAAGCGGATTAAAAGCTTCCTGTCTCATGAAATCTTTTGAGTTGTCGTATACGATGTTACAAAGAAAATTAAACTCAAGAAGTAACAACCGCGAATCAAATCAACTGAGTATTCAAATGTGTTATACAATTAACATGGCAGCGAAATTATGTGTTCTCTTAGTTACGTATTAGCAAAACACCAGGGCCGGTTGGAGGTATATTTTTTCGGATAAGTGAATTGTGTGTGATTAAATTGTGCTATATTATATTTTTTTCTTTACTAGAGCGGGGCTACTCATACGCAGGTAGTGGCATGCTGAACTCTCGCACACAATATGATTCCACCTTGAAGCTGCAGCAAAGCTGTCGCGTTTCGTTTGATCTGTGAGTGACCATTGGTTCATAGGAGGGGAAGACGAAAGGAAGATAACGCATCTAGGTAGAAATTGTGTAAATGTCTTTGGCCGTCAGTAATAATAAAAAAGCTGATGTTTTGCCCCCTTAAAGTATAAAAGATAACATTTCTAACGTAAAGGACTCGTCTAGACTAACGTAGCTTGCTATTATACCCGCCAGTTATACATATTATTACACATTTACACCGTTTATTGCCACATAAAATTTATTTCAAGGAATAATATTACTTCTTACGGCCCTGGGATCTCGTACGAATAAGTTTGTTTTAAATGAACACATGTGACTCAATTACGGGGAACTCTAACTAGTGACCTCCATAAATAATTACAATGTTTATTATCAAATTCTGCAGTTCAACATGCAAATTGTATAATGCTGTTTACACTTTATTTCACGTCTAGAGTCATATTTTTGAGACTCGGATCGATCTTTATTTCGACTATTCGATTCAATAAAAACATTATCTCTCGTCTATTCAATGCCTGCGTAAAGTGACAACTGTCGCGTTTCTCGCGGTGTGTAAGTAGCCGGTGGCCCATGGAAGTGGGAGGAGGAAGGAGAGCAACGCATCCGTTCATCTCTACGTGGACGTCTCTGGACGCCGGTAGTCATGACAATGGAACGACTGCTCGTTTGCCCCCTTATTCCATAAAAAAAAATTGCTGGAATCATACCCTAAGTTGATCAGCGAACCCATAGGGCTTAACTGCCCTGTTTACTAAACTGTGCGCTAACACAGCCTAGTGAACTGGGTTAGTTTGTTAGCTATCAGCTATCTCGCAACCCTATCCCATGAGCTCCTCTACGTTTACTAAATACTAGGTGGTGCCCACGACTTTGTTCGCTTAGCGTTGTCCTAATAACCAATTAGTATAAGTAACCACAAAAAGTTTCATTTATAACCCGTAAAGTATATTAATTACTGAATTCCCTGTCGGAATGAACGATTTTCTCGCAGTCAAATAATAAGTTTCATTCATAAGATCATAACACCACAGAAAGTTTCTTTGAAATTTTCAAATCTGTCGGGTGAAATATAATTACTGAATTTACCGTAGAAATAAGCGAAAAAGTTTCCGTAGTAAAAAGTGGCGTAGTATCTATACACCACAAAATTTTCATTATTCAAATCCGTCCAGTAGTTTCATAGATTAGCTTGGTCAAACAGACAAATAGATAGACAAAAAAATCTAAAAAACATTGAAAAAAGTTCTAATACTGTTTTAACATCGCCCTTATTAGTTTTTTGTAAATATATTCAATATATTACTTTTACCAACAACTTAATCAGGAAAGATTATCACTTAGGTATTTTTATTTAATAATACTTTTAATAAACTTTTTGCTACTCATAGCAAAAAAATAACTACTATAAAGTAAAATATATTACCAAAATAAAACAAATGTACTTCAAAACTAAAGTCATATTAAAAATGTCAAATAAACAAATTGAACATATTTTTATCTATGCATATAATGTTGAAAATGAGCATATTATGCTTGAAGTCAGTCCCTCTTGTAGAATATACTATAGGCACCTTCTTCAAGCATATACTAACTATAGCATAGATAACACACGCATGTAAAGTTGTGCAGTTTTAATTATGTCTATAATTATGGTTTCCATTTGCCATACATTTTTTTACTATTAATTGTCTGCCATTCGAATAGCATCAGAGGGAGCTGTGAACAGTTTTTAAGACAGATAGGAATACTCGAACACAATTTTCACCGGACCTATAACTATATTTATACGACTATTATTGGCCTTCCCTTTACATAAATTTAATAAGAATTACAGTTTAAAATGAGTGAATCCAACTACTATGCTTCGAATTTCACGGTAAGTGTTTAAACTTTAAAGGAAGTTTCTTTACTGTTTATTTATTATATGGGTGCACTCATTATGTAAATTCGATGCTTCTGTATATTAGATATTTTTATTTTTATAAAAACAACTTATGAAAATAATTAATATTTTTGCCGTTCTTCCGTTAAGACTAATCAAAACGTCGGATTGAAATTTTGTGAGTTTCCGGTGGCCCATGGGGGGAAACAGAAAAAAGATGAACGCATCTCAATGCAGATGTTTATAGGCGTAAATAGTCATCAATTGGCTCCGACGGTTTTATTTGGCGTATGCTTGAAAGCATTTTGGTTTTTCTCATAAATAATAAAAAAGCTCTTTCTTTTCTAGTCTTCAACAGAGCCACGATTAATATAATATATTATATTAAGAAACATTCTAATCATTAAATATACGCGAACAAAGTCGCAGCTACCAGCTAGTATAGCGATAAAAATATATCAAATACTGAAATAGTTGAAAGCTTATTACGATGTGTGTAATCTTTTTATGATCCGAGGCACTTCAATAACAGATCCGTAGATATATCCTTCAATAATTGAAGTGGGTATTCAGTTCTAATTCTAGGAGCTCTACACAGCCAATGACGAGGGAGATTCTAGCTGCTTCCAATTTTACTCTAGATAAATTAAAAAAAATACGTTTTGTTAAGTGTAGTGGTATACAATTAAATAAATAAATATATCATAATTGTTCATATAATATATTGCACTAAGAATCTATCATTGTTCAAAAATCGTTAAAATTGTTAAAATTAATTAGAATAAAGAAATTAATTAGATGCATTGCAGCCGTTAATTTATTGGAGATCTGTGTGACCATGAATGTACGATAGCGAACTTAACTGTCAGCTGTGTTGTCGCGTTTCGTGAGGTGTGTGGAGGATCGAGGAAAGAGCATCTGTATAATCTCTATGCGGATTTCTATGGACGTCGGTAGTCATAAATATGGCTCCGACTTCCCGTTTGCCCCTATACTATAAAAAAAACTAATAGCTCCTCAGATACAAGATTATAGAAAATTTTGTTTTAGTTTTAAGACAACTAAATCAAGTTAAGACAGAATGTTTAAAATTTAACGCAACATTGATTTTAATTATTTGGAAAAAATATAAACGAAATAATTTTTTTTTTATGAATTTTGTATTTACAAAAAAACGCATGTTGTTCATAATTTTCCAAATAATTAAAATCAATGCCGCATTAAAAGTTTCAAACATTTTGTCTTCAACGTGGACCTTGAAAGTTTTTATTACTGTGTCAAAGCTTTTATGAACCTCATGTTGCTTTAAGCCAATGTCAAGTAAAACGTAATTAAAATGTTCCCACAAATGTGTTTTACTTGTTAGCGCCCTCTTAATAAAACCATTTAAAGTAATATCTGACAAAGGTGCTTGCTACATCGTGCAATTTACTTTGAATAGGAAATCCAAGTGAATGTTTATCTAAATATTTTACCTTCGACTTTATGAATGGAGCTGACTTTTGCTAAGCTAATTAATTGTTTAGAATATTTTTAAACGTAATTTCTATATTAAAACGTGAAAAAAAACCAAACGTAATTTGAGCAGATTGAGAAATCATAAAGATAACCGTGATAGCTAGATAGTAGTAAGCCCAATTCAGTTCGTTACATAAAAAAAATTGGTGAACTTATATAACTGCTAATGATCGTGCCTACAGTTGCTAGCCGTTGATACGGATACCTAGTGTGCGAGTCTGATATCAAGTGCATGTCCGGTTACCGGTTTTACTTAAAACAAATACTTTATTTATCTCACATAAAAAACAAGAACAGTTCTTAATAATTTATAGGTCTGTTTTTCGTATGAGTAAATTCAAAGCGAAAGGAAAATCTAATCAAAGAAACATTAATATAGGTCAACTGTTTCCCCAAACTACTTCCTGTTTTTCCATACTTGAATGAGCTTGCTTTAAAGTCAGCATAAAATGCAAACAAGTATAGTAATGTTACTTAGCGAGGGTGATCATTTTGCATTCATTATGAATCTTCTTTTTCTGTGGGGTAGATGAAGGCAAATGCTTAAATATCGTGACATTAACAGTCTGTTTTTCTGCCTACCTATTAAAGATAGGCAAAGATTTTCGTTCTTGTTTTTTATTTATTTACGAGTCAAAGAAACCGTGTGATTTATCTGTTAAACATATTATATTGATTGAATGTCCAATTTACAATAGCTAAAGATTGAAATTAGATTTACCTAAATGTTTAATAGATTGTTTAAATAATACCGAAACAACTGTAAAATTCTTAAAACTAATTAATTTTTATAATGTTATATAGAATTAATGTTAAGAAGTCACTAATGACCTTAGATGTTTAAGCGACTTTAAATAAATAAACAAAAAAAAACCGTCAAGACTAATATTACTGATGCTCTATATTAAAATTTATCTATACCATGAATATTTTAATGCAATTTGGTATCAGGATGCACAGGCTAATCCCTGGGTCGATTTATACCTATTTATAATTTTGCACAGATTTTTGTGCTTTGTTTTAGTCAAGGACATGAGCTGTCGGAGCGTTTTATAGCAATATAATTCAATAGCAACTTATTATTAGCATAGACGTTATACAGTTATGAGGTTATGCGTTACCCTCCTTCGTACCTATCGAGAAGCCTCCATGGGCCACAGAAAAAACAGAGCACGAAATCCGACAGCACAGCTCTCATAATATAGTGAGAACAGTACAGCTGTGTAGAGTGAGCGAAAATAACCCTCTCATTAGTTCCGGCCCAAATCGTCTGCAATGCAGCATGGCACTACCTCTCGCACTACATGTACTGCGACATTATAATAAAGATGCAATTTACAAGATTTTGTTTCATTTTCATACATTTAACATCCTTTTACATGACTGTGTCCGCATAATAATAGCCTTATTACATAGCAGTGGTTGTATTGTGACTCTACTCTGGTACATCGAGGCAGTTACGGGCTCTTGAATTTGTAAGTATCAATTTTGTGCTTTTACATATATAAAATATGGCGCGCAAAGTTGTTAATTTTATTAGTGTTCCGCAAACGTTCATCTTCCTTGCCTTTATTCTGTAATTTGTACGTAAGTACGATATTTTTGTCATCCGAGATTTTATAGTATCTGTAGAAAATAAATAATCTTCATTCGATAATAGTATTGGAATAAAATCTAAATAATTAAGTGAAGAATTTAGGTATTTATTATTACTTGTAAAATATAATTTGAAGTTTTTTTTTTTATTGACCATGTAGTATTTATTTGTTACATTAGTTTTGTCCCCTAATCAATATTTAATAATATTCTCGTCAACAACATGCTTGCTTTCACTTTTTAAAAGAACTAACACTTTTGCGTCCTTAAAGGTTAATAACTGTTTATAATGAAATTGTTATAAATAACCTTCAATATTGTTTTCTATAGATCAACTTCTATATCTAAAAATTTATTCGCTTTAAAAGTACGCTTACCGTATATGTTATTTTGTCTCATTTTCTGGGTGAATAATTGTCTCTTTTAAAAAATATTATTTTTCTTAAGCACTGCATTTAAATATTTAAGTAGGAAATAATACGTAAAAGTGAATAACTGCAACAATGGCGATAAATTATGTAAATACTATTGTAATAATACTTACCACTTCAAGTGCTTTTCTGAAATAGTTCATAAGTTACATAACTAAGGTTTCATATTATGTCAATAAACAGTTGAAATCTACATGGATTTTTACAGATTTTTTTCTACACGGATCTCTAAGAGGAGCACAGAAAATATTGCAATTTCTACGAATTCTAATTTTTTTCTTCTTTGAAAATCTAATATAATTAATCTTTGAAAAAATCGCTCGAACAGTGTCGGAGGTGTTACACCACAAACACCTTGACACCTATTATTATATTTCTTTAATATAACGTTCCTAGAGCAATCGAGTAATAAGACATATTTTCAATAACACTTATATAAGCTTCAGTGAACCATAGTTTGGTTAAGAACAGGCAATTTCGTAATCGCGCTACAATCTATTTTATGTTGCATTCAGACAATGTGCAAAGTTAGTATTTTTATAGCTTATGGGTTGTTCTGGGACATAGGCTTCAACATAGCACTACATAAAAATACATTTAGTAGTTTTGGCGTTATGGAGTAACAAACATTCATGTTCCTAACTCTCGTAAGTATCCCTTAATAATATTATAAACGTGAATCTAAGTTTGTTTGTTCCGCTTTCACGCCAAAACTACCTAACCGATCATCATGAAACTTTCTACATACATTTCCAAAGGTTTTATATAGGTTATATACATAGGTATTCTTTTATTTAAAAAAGTTATGTGTGTAAGTGGATACAAACAAATAAATGATAAATATTTCTTAAAGCTAAAATAGTAGAAACAAATATTAAAAGATCAAATTACTTTAATCCATAAAAAAAGACAAGGAACCATTACTTTTGTAAGTAGGTACTTGTTTATTACTCTAAATTAATCTCGCAAATTGAATCCCCCACGTTGCGGTCTGCAATTCATTTGTTCAATTATGTTTAGCATAAACTCGTTGACGATAAAATTCTATTATAGGCCTATTTTTCGTGGTATTTTCTTTTTTTGGTATGGTAAGGAGGGCAAAGGAGCAGTCGGAGCCATTTTCATGACTACCTAAACACATAGACGTCCGCTTAAGGGATATACTGATGCGCTGCCCTCCTTTTCCCTCCATGGGTTACCGGCTACTTACACACCGCACAAAACGCGACAGCACAGCTGTCACTTTACGCCGTCTCGTGTAAGCGAGAGGTACCTCCCCGGCTGTGCCGGGTCAATTAGGCTGCATGCAAGCATGGAGTGTGACACTACCTCTTACTATAAGATGTTGTTGATTATTTTAAGTGGTTTTGACTGACTGACTAACTACTGACTACACTGACGATCTTAAACTCGTTATCGTTTATATTTTTTTTATTTTATTTTTATCAACACAAAAGATACAATATAAAATTTTATAAATACATAATAGCATCAAAAAACCTCTTAGATTTAAACATGTGCTATACATTATGTTTTGTGACCTAATTGTGGCCGTGGTTGACATGTGAACCTTCAGCACAGCCTTTGCAGTCTCTTTTATAGATTTCGAAGTTAACTAAGTGTTCACTTCTAAATACTACTACGAAGCACTTATGTATATGTAAAGAAATGTAAGGAAATTGAGAAATTTCATACTCTCCGTTACAATTTAAAATGAGAAAATCTGTAAATGTAGTTCAAGATGTTTACCCGCATTGGTGTCTGTCCCACTTTTGTTTGTCCCGTTGCCGCGTATTTTCCTTTCATTTAACTGACAAAAAGGCAATTGTTATTACATTTTGTATTATTCTTTTTGAATAAATTTTATAGGAAAAATATTTTGTATTAAACGGAATACTTTAACAAGGAACGAATACAATAAAGAAGCAAATTGTTTAAAAAATGATAAATAAATAAAGCAGAAAGGAACTAACAGCTTTGTTTTAAGATCCATTGCTGGAATCTTTCAAGATTATAAAATCTCAAGAATTTGTTACCATATAATTGGATTTAAATTGTACATCACTTCGGGTATTGTTCAGTTTATTTAGGTTATGTATTTCTTTCTACCAGTCAAATAGGTTAACCATTTTCAGGGTTTCCAAATTGTGTTTGAATGAGTAACTTTGCGTTTTTTTAAACGGAATTATTATTACGGCACTGAACTTTCTTGGTTCCAAACTAAGTAGTAGTTGAATTTTAACCATATTACGATAACTAATTCATGAGATTTTATGAACATCTGTAGTACTGATGACTACACAAACATAATATAACGTCAGTATCTTTGTATATCCAAAATGGCTAAGGATAAAAGTGGTGGGTTGTGGTGACTAAGGATTAAAGTGGTGGTGTGAAATTGACAAGTAGATTATACTGTACATGAACATTATTATAAAATGATTTGTACATAAAACCGGTATGCATGAAAATATTTTTTCATGTTTATTTATATACGCATATTTGTAGATGAATAAGATCCAAATTTTTAAAGCGGATCAACTTTATTTTCGTTCGAGTAATATCAAACAGCTTGGACTAAAAGATTTATGTTTAGATATAAAGAGGGGTTTTCAAGATTATTGCTGCTTTACAGAATTAAGCTTAAAATCGAAGATATCAGTATTATAATTTTTTATAGAATATATTTGTTTTATTTTTTTTTCTGCAGAGATTTGGCTACTTATGTACATATATAACTATATCTCCTACTACTACTACTACTAGTTAAAAAATACTCCTGTCTTTTGGTGACTGGATGTTTATAGTTATATTTTTAAACATCCATCACAACCAATAGCTATGCAAATGCTTAGTCTTTTCAGCAATCGACCAGGCTTGTGGATTCGGCTATTCAAAATCAATTATCTCGTACTCGTATACACCTCTTACATAATCATCATTATTAACTTAAGAGCGAGGCTCTTTTATATACATCGCTTGCCCTTTTTTATTTTTGCCTCTTCACTTCTCCGTAAGACAACATTTCCTTTCTTCCTTTGTCACGCTTCTCTTCTAACTTTTCTTTTATGATGATCATAAATAAAATGTCATGTCTTATCACGTGTGAAACTACGCCGTCCCGCCTGCTTTCGATCGTACTCATCAGTTATAATAGGTGCTCTGTCAAAATAGAAATCACAAAAAACTGAATATGTCAGGTCTAACACGCGTCTGGAATATACCTAGATACTCCTTCAGAATGAATATGATTAATTATAATTAAATAAGGCGAGTAATTGCCGTAACCATGCGTAAAGCGTTACGTTGATGTTATTCTCAACCGGTTATTGTATTACACGATTAAAATACTCGTATTATTTTATCAAAACGGTTTTTCATGATAATCGGTTATTTAGTATCATAATCCAAAACTTAACGAACTACATATCATATATTATGTATAACAAAGATTTTCTGCAGTAGGAGCGATTTTTAATTTAAATAGGAGCATAGTTTAGTCTTGTTGCTCACACGTTGTATCCATGGAGTGTCTATGCTGTCTGAGGTTATAAGAGGGGTATATTCTCGAGTTTCCGGGGGACTTTTATTCATATCGATTTAGTGATATGCGTTTTCAACTAAGATTGTATTAACTCCATTGCAGCAACATGCTGGTTCATGCAGCATCCATGAGTTACATATCTCTGAAATAAAATCTCGGCATAAAATTATCCAAAGATAGGGTGCTTGTTTAACGTTCATCTTGTGCAAATACAAACAAAAAACATTCGTCCAAATGAATCTTCCAGATTGAGCTATATGTAGGTAAGCCCCTAGCTATTTGGACGACTGTTATTATAACGATACTTTAGTGTCTTTACACTGTTTTTTATTATTTTATTGCTTATTTCTTGATTTATGACTAGTCCAAATACGGAAAAAATAAAAGTAATAAACTGCCTTAACTTCAATATGTGCATTACAATATGCAAATCTATATTTATTTTAATAGAAAATAAATCAATATACAACACCATCATCGACTCTCTTTCACGTTTTTAACGTCCATGTGACTCATAAAATACACAACAAAAACACAAACTTGTATAAATTCGATAATTATCTAAAGTAGTGATCAGACGCAGATCTAATTTCGATATCAATAACAATAAAGACATTTTCATTGAATACACTTTAATTGTATCTAATTAAAACCTTTTTGTAAATAAAAACTAAATCATTTACGTCATAATGTGTATGCCAATGCCAATATATTTGTGTTTCATGATATTTAGTTAAAATAGTAATAGTATATAAACTTCACCTGCGCCAATATTTCAAATTCCTCTATTATGCATATACCTAAGAATAAAAATCCAGTTCTTTAAAAACTGAATTCGATATACTCGTAGATTTTAATTCATCACGTATTGATATTTAAAAAATGACTTAACACATATTTTAAATCCCCAATACCTACGACTTAAGACGACTAAGTTTTCATTAACACTACACAATACACACGCATCTTTGTTAATGCTATTACTGTTTTGTTATAAAATAACAAAAAACCGGCCGAGTGCGAGTCGCACTAAGGGTTCCGTACTATTTTTCATTATAATTGATTACCATCATAGGCCGTTGTCGAGCAACTGCCTCGTGCTCGCGCCATCTCAGTGTCACAATCTGCGCGGCATTCGCAGCGCGTTTAGATGCTCGTATTATATTTTAATTTTGTGTATTTTTATGTATTATGTATTCGTTTTTATAGAAACATTCAAGTTTCTACCTGTTTAAGGTCGACAAAAAACCCTAAAATTCAACTCGGATAGCATAGATACAAACCTCAAGAGTTTTCCATGTTATCTAGTAACACATAGTATATGTAACTATCTTAAGCATGACAAATAATTTTGTAAAATCCCTGCTTAGTCTAAATTATACGTATAGGTAGTACGCGTGCTTCGTGGATCTTATATGTGGCAATGTTTATTTCATGTTATCATTTTCCCTGGACGAGCATTCGGGAGAAAATCCATTACACGTAAACGATGAGGTATATCTCCACGTTTGAACTCTAGATCATCAATTTTATTTTCCATTTACGGAGAGACGGAGTACGAGCAGTTATATGGTAAATGTTACTATTAGCAACACCCACGCTTTTGTGCTACACAAAATTAAATTATTTTGTGTTGCAATATAAATAAAAACAACTTAATTATAATATTATGAAGTTAAATAAATAAAGATAAAGCCACATAGAAAACAAAGTATCCTGTAATGTTTTGCAAGTAATACCATGCTTCATTGCAGCCAAATTTGGTTTTACTCACATGATATAAAATGTTTTTATTTGTAACTAGCCAGTAGCCTATGGGGATAGGGTAAATTCATAAATCATAGACATTACTTATTGCTATCTGGCTCTAGTTTCTAGGTTGTCTCTTTATGATATAAAAAGGTCAGCATTACCGGGAGAAAACAGTACTGTATAGGACATATTATATCTAGGCTCTATCTTTTTACTTTATTTGTATAACAATAATTGGACTTTACAGTTATTTAAACTTTGGTGTTAATTTAGAGACAGAGAGAGCCTACCAAAGCAGCAATAAAAAGTCTTGTTGTGTCACGTAATATAAAAGAATATTAAAAAAATAAGCACCACATATTTCTTTAATTTTAATTTCAATGATAGCAAAAACATGTTCCAAACGTAGCGTAGCAGTGATATTTTCAGCGAATATAAACCGAAAACATTTTTCATATGTAATGAAATATATGGGGCTAAGTCTATTTAGAATTTTAATTAGGAAGATGGCAACATTTCATAATGTTAGTAAGGAATATAAACTCATATTTTTGCGCGAGAGTGTAATTTCGTTAAATCATTTATTACTACTATTATGCACTTTATTTACTTCGTTCTTTGTATCATTAGTATTTCCGAACAGACGTGAAAATACAATACTGATTAATATTTCAGAAAATCACATTAGATTTTATCCGTCTTTGTAATATATTATGTATGTATGAAATTAGTTGATATCATTAAACATAAAAAATAATAAAATTATTTGTCCACGATACTCTTATTAGTATTATACATGTATAAGGGACTATTGATATCACTAAGTGTGGAAATAAGGTATTGTTAAGATAATAAAAAAACGATAGTAGATAACATAGTGGCTTAAACATAAAAATTAAAACACATCAAATCAAGTTTTGTGAAGACAAAACACAAGCCCGTGTGTACATTAACAAACATGTTTTGTAATTTGTAAATATCCCTAGTACTTTCGCGTATATTGTACTTGATTGATTCTAACCTATTTGTAGGGTTAGAGGGCCAACGAGCATGTGAATTGCCTAATGTTAAGTAAATATCCGCAAAAATAAAAGGCCCTTTTTCGTTTGGGTTAACAGTACGAATTTCAATAGTATTGGCTGCGATAAAGAGAAATTAGGAACAGGAGTGGAACCAAAATACAAGTTTAAATATAAACTTCCATTTTCCTTGACATTATAGAAGGTTGATAAAGGCGAGAGGGATTAAATGAAACCACCTATTAAATATATAATTTTCAGGCTACACAACAAAAATCAGATCAATCGGAGCAATAGTTTAACCACAGAAGTTTTTTAAATTTTTTTCTCACTTCGTACACGCTGTACAAGCTGTACTGTACTGTCAGCTGATAGCGAGTATGGGCCGGCCGGGGTCATTCGCCCCGTACGAGGTTGTCGTTCGCTGTACGAGCCGATACAACGCATGATTACGTTTTTTCACTATTTAAATGTTTAGCAAACGCATTGTTAAGCAACTGCAGGCACTTATTGGGAGAGCGAAGGGAGCCCACTATATTCCTCTGCCTGTACAGATTTGCGGTACACTTTACGGAAAAACTATAAGACCTTTGGTTTCGGGGTTTAGCATAGTAATCTAAATATATGTTTAGATGTGTTATATAATATTAAAATTTAATTATAGATGAAAATAAAAAAAATAATCTTTTAACTTTAAAACTTATATTGTACTACTAACGCCATCTATGATTTAAGATGTGCAATTAATTATTATATATATTATAATCATAATATATATTATATATTGGTGTAAATATATATATTAAATATATATTGATGCGATGCTCGGATAATTCTGTTAATATTATTTTTTGTTCATGTGTGTTAATTTGTCCATAATGTCTGTTCTGAAGAAGAAGTAGTAGACGATCCGAATTTATTTCCAAATAAGTTATTTTTTCTTCTTGTGTGGTAATTTTTCAATTGAATTCTATGAGAGGTTTTGATTTCATCGTATGCTCGATACAGTAGAAATGGATTCTTTAGTATTTTAAAACCCTAAACGCAAAAATACAGCAAAAATGTTTTATAAAACGGTAACTCATGTAAAGGCAAACCCTGACTCTTAATCGCTGGCGGTACTGGAAAATTATATGACACTTTAGTTCAAATTCTTTTGTTGATGTAGTAAATTAATATAAAACTATAAAGACAGTAATACAAACTCTCTTATAAATACCCACACGAGAGCAATACAACTTAATATAACTTTATGTTTTATTTGGTTTTTTTTTTTTAATTTAAACAACATTAGAAAATATCAAAGCATTTTTACTAAGCACATTTAATAACACAGTTATTGCTATCTAGTTTAACGTAGTAATTTCGCTTATCCAAGTATTTAAAATATGTTTTCATTTTGTGAATATACACATAACATTGTAAAATGATTAAAATACCATTAAATTAGGAATGTGTTTTAAAATGCAATATAAAATATATTTCATAAGATTAATGTACAATATTCAAGACATCATCACCTATGTGATAAACTTTACATCAAATTTATTTATATGTAACAATTGTTATTTAAAGTACACTGGTTAATGATAACTATATATAATTCCACATTGTGCGTTTTTATAACGAGTCATATGAGTTACGATTTTCAAGAAATTCCTTAAATGCAGAGTGTGGCAGCCTCCGTTGATTATACAAAGGATTAGTGGGAAGATATTTTGACTTATAGCGGGCACGGAACTGGTAAGTATCGACCTCTTCTTGTAACCTTCTTGGAAATATAATACAAGATATTTTTGGAATTGTCCTTTCGCTAAGACAAGTGATTTTTTTTTATGATATAGGGGGGCAAACGAGCGAGTCTCGGAGTACGCGATATCACCGATAAGCTACTGGAGAGTCGGCTAAGGTAGTATGGGCACATGAGAAGAAGACCTTCTAATTACATGGGAAATATCGTAATAGATTTGTCTATTGTTGGACCCAGAAAAGGGGAAGATCTAAAATTAGATGGACAGATACGATAAAGAAAGACATGAGCTGCGTATGTAATGTTTCCGAGGACGACACGTCCAACCGTGCAAAGTGGAGAGAAAAAACGCGAAAGCATACCTCACAATCAGTTGGGAATAATGCTCAGGAGAGAGAGAGAGAGGGGGGGGGAAAACGAGCAGACGAAGCCATTTATGACTACAGTCGTCCATAGACATCCGCATAGTGGCTACACATGCGCTGCTCTCCTTTCTCCTCCCACCTTCATGGGCCACCGGCTACTTAAACACCGCACAAAACATGACAACACAGCTGTCACTTTACGCCGAATCGAACCGTCTGTAAACAACTTATTAGTAGATGAAATGAGTCACGCTACGTTAAATGTGATCAACTGATTGATATTTTTTTTTCTCAGAGCTGATGAGATCAGTACTCCATTTGAGGTGTAACCTGGCCTTCCCAGAGTAACACATATAATAGTATTGTATTATTTTATTGAATACACGGCTTCTGGGAGGTTACTTCAGTTGGAAACTGATTCCAAATGCCCGAGGAACTGAACATCGCTAGATATATCGCTAATATATCGACGCCAAAAACCAGCAGTAATAGCAAGGAGGCTTACCTTGCTGTTACTGTTAGCTTTTATTAGCGTCGGGACAAGGAATGTGAGTGAGAATGTGAATGGCAGCTGACTTGGGCCGTCACGACCGGAGAGGCAACATTTGTTTACACAAAACAAAACAATTACGACTCAAAAAATTGGACTTCTAGTTTGCTCCTCTATACTAAAAAAAATATTTCTATGGGAATTCCAAACAAGAGAAAAAAACTTCTCTTGATTTAAAATACAATGATTAATTTAAGCTATATGAGGAAACTAGCTGTGCCCCGCGGATTCACCCGCGTTCAATTTCTAAGATATCCATATAAATTTCAACACCCTATTTCACCCTTTTAGGGGTTGAATTTCTAAAAATATTTTCTTAGCGGATGCTTACGTCGTAACATCTACCTGGATGCCAAATTTCAGTTTGATCTGTCCAGTGGTTTGGGCTGTGCGTTGATAGATGGCTATGTCACGTTTGAGTTTTATATATGAGCAAATACCACCCAATTTTCAAGTACTTGAATAAACAAGTTATAAACTAAAAAACATACTACATGTTAAATATATAATTAAAATATATAAGAGATATTATACTCAACAAACTTGAACAGTATTGCTCACAAAAGGCACAGACTCCAATGAAGAAGAAAAAACGACAAAGTTTAAAACATCATGAATGTTTTCGTGCAGTTATTTCTCACTTAATTCGTGTTTCAGCATAGTTGACCAGAATTTATTCAAATAATATGCATGAGTTTCGTGAAACAAAACTGGAACTGAAAAAATTCTATCTGAACCGAGCCCTTAGGCTGGATAGGACATTAATGTTTGCGTTTGTAGTGGTTAGCGCAATAAGTTTTCGTGTGAGTATTTTATGATAGTTTGATTACCAGGCCAGATAAGAACCCTTCAAGAAAAAATAAGGTTAGTAAAATTCCCTAGACAGAAAGTTAGCAATGCCATTTCTTTGCTATGAATAAATCTGTCGGAACTACACACGATAATACTCTTACTACGGCCAAAATATACTGACAACTTAAACCATCTCAAATTTAATAATATAATAAAGTACTTATATAATATTGTGGACTTTTTTGAACCCACTACGTTAGAAGGATGGTTCATGGGTATATATTTTGTAGATTGGTATGTTATTTTCTCTGTTTTTTTATATCTTCTTTTTCCCGCGAAAGGCTTGATGAATTCTAATGTTTAGTTCTGATTCGTCACGATAACAAGCGAGTGCCACAATGTATGAAACCTTAAAAATGACAGATTTTGGGTTCAAATTTGTGAATTTAAAATATTTGAATATTTTTATTAGGGTGTGAGTAAGCGAGTGGGGTATCAAAAGATAACATTATTTACTTTGAAATTTAACATCAGCTTTTAATTTAGAATAAACATTTCAAACTATTTAATCTTAATCTTTTAATGATAAGCTCCCATCTTCATTCAATATCACTTTGTAGCTCGACCGTGGACTGAGACCACGGCGAAGCCAAGAGGGATCCCAGGAGTGGCTTGTTGTTCCAAGTGTCTCGGTGTGCTCTTGCCGTGCATCCTATCTCCCGCGACCGAACGGGGGCGCACCGTCAGATGCGTTGGCGGTTGGGTTGCACATCAAGAGGAGATGTGGTGTGTCGTTACCGTCCTCCCTGTCCTCTGCGGCCGTGCGATGGTTGTTCCGTCTCCCTGTGGATGGGACCAGCCAATGTCGGAGGTCCTCCACCCATCCCTCTGAATTAGCAGATGGCGTGGGCGACGTGGATTGGGACCATCAGCATGGCGTGCTCCGTCAGAGCATTGGGACTAGAGGTTAGAGTGGGAACTTGACGCCATTGCACGATTCCAACGTTGGAGTAGGGACTTTTCAAAGGCAGCCGGACAGTCCCCAAGGAAGAGAAGCCTGGCCTTTTCACCGAGGCCAGCCCGTCGCTGGAGGGGCCATGTTGCTTGCAGATCCGGGGCCCTCCAATAATAACGGCTGAAGCCACCCGCAGGGGCTTACCCGGTAGGGACAACCCAGTTGTCGATCCCGACACTGTAGCCACCCGGGCTCCTGGGTAGCGTACGTAAAGGTACCCTGCGTCACCAAAAAAAAAAAAGTTAAAATAAAATAATAGAAAACAATATTAATATCTTTTATGGGTGTGGCTCTACGACACTTGATAACAGTTGAACGATCCTTCTTTGCAGTAACAAAGGTACTAAATTTCGCAATTTACGAAGTAGTTTTTTTTTTTTAAATTCAATTAATTCTACCTTCTGGATCGTAAAGGTCGTTGTGTGATGTAAAAACATAATAAAACTTCTTTAGGATTGGGCTTTTAAATGCAAAATGGAATTTTCTAAAGCCTAGGGTGATTCCATAAATTATTCAATAATAAAAACTAGTTAGGATAAATAATTTTAATACATAATTAAAAGTTAAGACTGAGTATAATTTAAGCCCACCTTTTTCTAGGATTACGCAAAAACTTTGTAATCGAATTTCGGTTATATGTTTTTGATGAAAGTTTATTGAGTTATCATTGAAGCATCAATATAAATCTTTGGGAAGTATATTCGATTTTTTACGGTCGTAGATACCTGAAGGTCTTTATCCGTTCATTTTATTGTATTTTTAGATAGTTAGAGAATCATTGCTGAACCAAAATGTTGATTAAAAATTAAAGTACTATTTTGGATAAACGGAAATCATTTATTCAATTATTTTTTATCTTTTCTGCCTCTTATTTTAATTCATAAAAATCAAAATCAATATCAATATAATTTGTATAACATTTTTGATAAAATATTTGCTTTTGATTCTTGTGTACTTGTTACAATACAGAGTGACTTAATAATACAACAATTACCTAAAATACTGTCATAAATAGTATTTAGGAATATGTAGTATATAGTAAGTCTTACTATCAAAGAAGTCCTAGCAACGAAATCTATCTTATTATTTACTTTTATTTATTATTATATAAAATTGGTTAAATTTGTTATAAGCCAAATAAGTTAAATTTCCTAAAATAATTCCACCTTTTTCTTTTAGATACAAATAATTATAACACAGGTCAACAAAATTGAGCTGTTTTGGTTTTCTTATATAATTAATTTAATTATTTAATATATTCGTAACCTTTATGTTTTTGGGTGTGCTGGACCTGAAAATGGCTTTAATTTTGTCATAGGACATCACATTTTCTATCTATCTAGGTATTTATGTTAAGTAAGTTATCATCTTAATTCTTCAAAAACTTTTATAATCTAAAATAAATTTATAAAATAAAATAAAAATTAAAAAAAAACATAAAACCTGCCTGCCTTAAAAATAATAACTAAATAGAAAATCAACTGAAAATGCCGGAACAAGATAAAAATTAAATTTTTACATGCAGTCGGAGGCATGCACAAAGTCATTAAATTCTTTGCCTTTTTTTTTCTTTTTTATATTATAGCGTGAGCAAATAACGTTTACGTATTAGAAGTAAGCTTTTATAAAAACATATATATTTATGTAGCCTGTCAACCAAGGTTTTGATATAGGTTCAGAGCGGGAAGATGGACAGACGGTTCGTGCGCAGGGTACGTTTTTTGTCCAGTGACAAATGGTAGTTCTTTCCGTTCCGGTAATTGGTTGAATTTTGGATACAGAAATAAAACTGTTGGTAGCTGAAAATATTTTTTGTATTCTTTTCATTTATTATATATTAGAAATTTTATTCATATAATTTATGAAATAATTAGAGAAAAGATAATTGTAATGCATTTTGTGAAAAATTTGGAAATGTTTCTAAATTTGTGCCTACTACTAAAACTCAATTATAATGTTCATTACCGTATTTTACGGATATTTAGGCCATAAAACTATCAACTTCGACGTCTGCCTTTGTTGCCCTCTTACTAGACCCAAGGACTCTTTGGGAATGTTAGTCAGACATTGAGTCTTCCTTTCAACAATGGCTGATCTTCCGCTATTAACATCTAACTGCTAGCTAGACGCAGATATTCCCCTTTTTCCAAAGCAGATATTTTTTCAGATCGTACTGGCTATAAAATATATTTTATTCATTCAAATATTTTTTTATTAGTAAGAAATAAATGAAAGGAACTTATTAAAACAACTTTCTTTTTATCTCAACTTTAAAATAAAACATGAAGTGAAATATTGTGTACGCGAGAATGTATCAATCTTTTCAAACCCTTTTTTTCGAGCTCGGTCTGGCGTCGAGTAATAAAAGTTTCATTTATTATTTTGACGAGGTGAATATTACACACCGCTCACAACTGCTTGACACAATCGCTTAACTAATACTCAAATTCTAATGTAATATAGTCGGGTATAATGTAAAATCTAATTTTAGATACATCTTTGTATAATTATATTATATTCCTCGTGTGCGTGTGTATGTCAGTGAACTCCTCCTCATCGACAGGACCGATTTTGACGAATTGTTTTGTGTGTATTCAAGGGGATTTGAGAACGGTATTCACAAATCAGCCCGGCAGATGGTGCTGCAGTCAGTATTTCGAATATACAGTAATCAGTACAATATTTTAGGTAAAGTAACAGCTTGACAATTCGGCGATACCTTTACAACATATTTTCCTATAATGACAAAACAAAGTCTGTCGGACAGCTAGTTTAAAAATAAATTTATAATTATAAATTATATCTTAATTAAAAAAATATTTTCTTCAAGACAAAGAGGTCGCAAGATGTATCGAAAATGCCATACCAGAGCTACTGGTCCTTAAAGGAACTCATGAAAGGCAACCTTCCGATATCGCTCAAGCGAAAATTAATGGACATGTGCATACTTCCCGTACTTATTTACGGTTAACACAGGTTTTGTCGTTGACACAAAGTCAAAAGTTCAGTCTTAAGGTTTGCCAAAGGGTGATGGAGCGCAGTCTTTTAGGTGTCTAGTTATTGGACAGAATCCGAAACACCGAACTGCGCTCCCGCACAAAAATCGTTGATGTGGGTCTCAAAGCCGCGGAGCTCAAATGGAGCTGGACTGGACATGTCTGCCGCTGACCTGACGAGTCTTGAGCAAAAATTACTACTTTATGGGACCCAGACTCAAAGAGGAGACGCGGCAGACCTAAAAGGAGATGGCGAGATGAAGTCGACGTATACCTGCCTGATTGGCGTGATGCAGCTCTGAACAGAGAAATATAGAAAAAATGGGGGGAGGTCTTTGTCGAACAATGGGACACATAATGGGCTTGATATAATAACATAATTTAATAATAACTTAAATACCTAATAACTACGCTGGAAATATTAACCACGTAAGCCTAGGAGCGACTTTTATTACAGATGTAACAAAAGTCATTTCAAAATCGTAATCGGAGGTCTTTCAAAAAAGAGTCCTAAGATTTACAGAACATTGCTAAATATTGTAAGTTCCCAATTAGTATTAATCGACTGCCTAACTCGAGCAAACAAACCAATGCTAAGGGTATTTTGTCAATAGCTGCCCATAAAGAGAAAAGTCTTGAAGAAGTCTGTTCCGTCTTGTGACGGCATTTTCAACAATATTGCCATCAGTACTAGTTTATTTGTCAGTTTATATTTATTTACCCAAAAAATAAACTATCGTAAAATGAAATCAGTATTAGATGAGTATGAAACGTCTCTCTTCGCTAATGTCATCGTTGTGGCATAGTTACATGATATCCGGAGTAAAGTGAAGCTCGTCGTAACACACACCTGACATTTTTTTACAATCTCTTACAAAACAAATACTTTCAAAAATTAATATGACCTATCGGGGCGGAATCGGAGGTCTTTCAAAACACAGTTCTAAGACTCACAGAATATTGCCAACTTTTGTCAGTTCACATTTAGTATTAATCAACTGCCTAACTCAAGGTACAAGCAAAGGCTAAGGATATTTTGTCAATAGCTGGCCATGAAGAGAGAAGTCTTGAAGAGTAATGTTCTGTCTTGTGACGAGATAGCAATAATATTGCTATCAGTACTAGGTCCAAAAATGTTGGCCTTGGCTTAACAATTTTGAACATTTAAATAGAAAAAACGGTAGTATACTATTGTGAAATCAAAGAACTGTATAAAAATAATAAAAATATTCGGTCCATCTATAGCATTGGTTAGCTAAAGCGCAAAATAAAGGAAAACTACAAAAGGCTTGTAATAAAGCGCCGTATAAAAAATATTTACTCATTTATCCGTAATAAACGAGCCAGCCATCTGATGCCTTAAATCTTTTTATTGCAGACCCTGTAATAAACATTTATAGACTGCCCTTAAAATAAAATAAAAAATATCACAATATTATGCTTTCAAAAAAAAAATCGCTTAATACAAATGTACTTTGTGATTAACAGACAACTAATTCTAATAAATAAATGTGATATACGAATAATGAATTCATAATAGAACATTTTAAGTGGTAGTTGTAGTTAAGCAGATACTACTTCCTGAGTTTTTTTATTGAAAGTAAAAAAAATTGGCTATAGAGTTCCGTAGGTAGCTCGAAAATACAGAATCTTAGATGATCACTTTGACATCAGTCTGCCAAGCCATGTGTGTGTCAAAAAAAAGTAGGTTATGTTAATATATTTTAAAGTCTATGCTAACCATCATCATGATTGTGCCGGCCTAATTCGGCTACAATGTGTCATAGCACTAACTACCTGCCACCAGCACGTATAATGTAATGTAATGTAATGTAATGTAAATGATGTCAATTGTGATTTTTACGTTTAAAAATCCAAATTGAATTACATAGTGTTGAATGTTATCCATTTTATACGTTTCGTACGAATAAGACTAAAATTGCGATAACGCTTCATACTGTGGTATTATTGGACAGAAACGCTATATTTTATAAACTTCAGTCAATAAAATTTGCTGTCTTGAGAGAGTACAATTCCAACTCATACTTGATACGAATATTTATAAGAATAATATTACTGTAAAATCTAGAAATATTATCATGACACAACATGACAGGGGTAGTTTTGGGAAATTTCTCTTAAACGTTTGAACGATTTAGAATTTAAAAACCTCTTTAGTTATGTCAATTTTTATTTCTATAATAGAATTCACAAATCCAATTTCAACGGAAAAAAATGAGATATTTTGCTGAAAATAATTTTGGTTTTATATAAACTACGAGGGTCATACTAAAAGTTTTTAGAAAAAACAAACAACATAATAAAAAAGTTTGCAAACAATATAATAAAAAAGTTAGTTCGAATTTTGAAAATGGAACTCTTTGTTATATTATTGAACTAGCTGCGCCACGTGGTTTCATCGCGAAATTTATATAAACTTCAACACCCTATTTCACCCCCTTAGGGGTTGAATTTCTAAAAATTTTTTCTTAGCGGATGCCGTAACATCTACCTGGATGCCAAATTTCAGCTTGATCCGTCTAGTGGTTTGGGCTGTGCGTTGATAGATGGCTATGTCACGTTTGAGTTTTATACCGGGTGTTCCAGACCACCCGTCCAGGCTGATTATTTCGAAAAATTTCAAAAAAAAATCAAAACAAAAAAATACGTGTCAAATATTTTTTGAAACTCTATCAAATCGTACCAAAAACACCCCTCACCCCCCAACCCCCTGTTAGGGTTGGCGGTGCAACTTTAAAAATTCAAATGGAAACTCGTATTTTTTTTTGCAGATTCGGATTCGTCATGAAAAAAGACAAACATTTTGTCTGGAACATTTTTTTTGATTCGCCATAGATGGCGCTGCAATCGACAAAAAACGATTTTCTTTGATTTTGACAAAAATCAAAGTCAAAAACAAAAATAAAAACAAAAATAAAACTAGAACCATGAATAAAAACAAAAACAAAACAGAATTAGTACAAAGCAAAACAAAAACAAAAATAATCTCAGATAAAAAATCCGAATCTGCAAAAAAAAATACGGGTTTCCATTTGAATTTTTAAATTTGCTCCCCCTACCCCTAACAGGGGGTTTAGGGGTGAGGGGTGTTTTTGGTATGATTTGATAGAGTTTCAGAAAATATTTGACACGTATTTTTTTGTTTTAATTTTTTTTTGAAACTTTTCGAAATAATCAGCCTGGACGGGTGGTCTGGAACACCCGGTATATAATTATAGATTATAGATATGGATTTTATTCTTTGTCATTTGTGCCACTGTTTACAACTGGTTTAATGAGTTTAAACGTGGTCGCAATAATCTCACCGCTGATCTGCGTGTATGAGGGCCTTCTACGGTGACGACTGAAGATAATATCAGTGTTGTGCGGCGTATGATAGAGACTGATAAGAGAGTGACCTATCAGCAGATTCGGACAAGCTTAGGCGATCCCTAAGCTGAGTCAAGTTCACAAAATCCTCCATGAACAATTAGCTATCAGGAAGCTTTGTGCACGGTGGATACCTCATAATTTGACCGACGCCCAAAAACTCCGCCGTGTTGATTGGTGCCGTGAAATGGTTCAAAGATTTCACGGAGGTGGCTCAAACGCTGTATTTGATGTACTTACAGGTGACGAAAGTTGGATTTACTATTATGATTCGGAAATCAAAAGACAGTCTGCTCAGTGGGTGTTTCCTTCCGAAGAGTTGCCAACTAAAGTGAAGCGTGGGAAAAAAGATGGTGGCCTCGTTCTTCGGAAAGACAGGTCATTACGCAACAATTGTTTTAGAGGAACTGCAGAGTGGTACACTAACAATTGTTTGTCACTTGTCTTAGAAAAAGTTCGGGAGAAACGACCTCGCAGGAGGATCCTCCTTCATCACGACAACGCCTCGTCGCACACCGCAAGACAAACTATCGATTATTTGGCTACATCAGACGTGAAATTACTGGGTCACCCGCCGTATAGCCCCGACCTCGACCGATTTTTATTTATTCCCGAAAATAAAACAAAAACTTAAAGAAATACGTTTTACAGACGCCTAGGAAGCAGTGACTGCGTTTCAGAAGGCCGTCGAAGAGACCTCTATAGACGAGTGGGCAAAGTGCTTTTCTCAGTGGTTCTATTGAATGCAGCGATATATTGATGTGAATGGACACTATTTTGAAAATATATAATAAAACTAATAACTTGCTTGTTTGCTTTGCAGTTTTTGATTTTCTAAGAACTTTCAGTTTGACCCTCGTATAGGCATAGGTTTGAGTCATTAAATTTGCTCCATCGTGCAAATCTATATTTATAAAGCAAGCTTCTCTACTCTTATTTAAATGATTATTTCAGTGTTAGATAGACTATTTATCGAGAATGCTTATTTGCTATAAATATATCATCACTCTTGGACTAAAATAAGCCGTCACCTTCGTAAAACTGTAGGAAAATAAACATATTATAACAATAAAGATTAACAAAGTAATATATCTATTTCTAATAAACTTAACTGTATTTCTATTGATGGAACTGGTGACGAGCTATGATACTACACTATAAATAAATCTATGCAACAACATACAGGGTTTGGGCGTAAAATAAATTAAATACAATATAATGTCTAATTCACAGGCAAGCCAAAGGCGCGAATAATTTTTATTATTAAAACGTGCTAAGTATTGTGTTGATACTGGCAAGAAAAATATTGAGTTTGAACGAAGAACATTGGCTTGGCTCTTGTCGCATTTGTATTTAAATGAACTATATTCTGAGTCCGGAATACAAATTTGTGTTCTCCAAGCTTCGAATTTTATATACTATACTAACCCTGGCAATTACTGACGCACTTCGCTTCCGTTCCTTCCACGAATTCTAAGTCTTCCCGAAATTGACAATTTATTCACAAATATACTTCTGTAATCACAGTTCTCTTGAGATCTTATATTAAATTTGGAATTATATATTTTATAAAATTGTAGTTGACTACATACTTCTTTCATATATTCTATTGTTTTATAGTTATTTAAGTATTCATTGAGGACAGGTGCGAATGCCAGACAATCATAAGTCGGACATTATGATTATATAGGTATATTAACAGGGATATGAATGCCTATATTGAGCATATTGTTATTAAAAACTTTCTTTTCTCATTCCGAATCTAAACAATAAATTCCAGTCAGTCAGAAAATGTCTTACTTATACTTTCTGAATTAGAAAGTTTTGTAGTATAAGAAATATGATAGTAAGCAGTGTGCACCTCTGAAATGATATTTATAACCATGACTGTTATGTAGTTTCTACGTAAATTTATTTTGTACATCTTTTTTATAAAAACAGCGTTTGTTATATTGTATTACGTTTATAAAATATCAGCTACAGTATTATACCTTATCTTTTTGGATGTACAGAATTTTTCATTTGCAAAATAATGATGTGAACCAAACTAACATCATTATTTTTCACTTGAAAATTCACATTTTGTTGATATTTGTTATAGTGCACGCGTCAACGGCGCCATTGTACAACAACCGCAACGAATTGAATAAATATTAACTATGTTAATGAAGTGAAAATTCAACAATCATTGTATTTTATCACAGCATATTACAAAATAAATTCGTCTCGCCACGTCTTTTTCTCTTTCTCTTCGTAATAAATTAAAAATCTACCGAATCTATTTTTACGCAGTTTTAACACATATTATAATAATAGAACTACTGCCGATGAAGGTTTTGGATAGGTATACAGATAAGCATGTCATAGATATTTTAAATTATAAAAATTATAAATAATTAAATATCGAATTTGGAGACTATAGGAGAATGCCACAGTTCCATACAAAAAACCCAGTTGCAGGCATAATGAGGTGCATCTCAAAAATCAGTAATAATTGGTTATAAATTATAATAATAATCACACGAAATCGTGTCCCTTACTGGCAGATAGTCGAATTTGCCTGTTTAATTATTAAAAAATACAGATAATCTTTTTTAATAGCCCGTAACTGGAATCAGACTATGGCTAGACATACTTTTGAAACACCTGTATAAGTTATAAGTTTATTCGTGTGATAAAGCTTATCTATGAATAAAAATAGTCCAACGATAAGAAGCATTATTAAATAATCAATGAATAATACATGAATATGATACATAATACGTTTCCTTTAGCAGTGGGGTCCAAAATAATAACATTATGCCAAGATAAATGACTAGCTATTACTCAAATCAATGGATCGAAATCACAATCACTTAACCCGCCGTTGGTGACGTCAATTTGACTTACATCATTGGTGACCCCGGTCTCACGGACCGGGTTTCTCGAACTAAAATTTTGCCTGTAAATAATTATTTATTTAACATATAGTTACTTTAGTTTTGATTTAACATATATGTATGGCAATAAAACACAAGCATTTGTAAAATAACAGCTCGTTTATTGTTACTAGGGAGTAATACTTAGGACACGAAAATCAACATGTTTATTTTTCATATGTTTTATATAATTTAAAATTAACAACAATCTTAAACATTTTCTTATTGAATCAGCCTTTTGCAGTCTTATGACATTAGAAACTATTAAGAAATAACAAAAAAATATACTCTTCTAGTAAAAAATCAAAAATACACCTATCAAAAAAGTCATCATAACCTGAAGATTCTCAGTCACTCAAATCCTCTTCGATGTCCAAATTACTATCTGATACTAGATTTTCTGGTTCTACGTCGCTTCCAGCTTCGCTATCCGATGATGTTTTTGATGGATCTTCATCGGATGGTATGTCTTCTTCTAGGAGCGCTTCAAGACGACGTTGTTCATTTTCGTAAGACATTCTAAAAGAAAATATAAGTATTTCTTACATATTTTTGTAAAATATCAATAAAATTGTACAAAAAGCTGAATAACTAAAAGTCGGTATAGTACTATAATCAAAATAACAGTAAATGTATCACTTACTTTTGCTTTAAATGCAAAATTTACGAAAAGTATAAAAATTCAACTTTGAATAATTTACTTACGTAGTTGGTGACGCCGGTCTCACGGACCGGGTTGAGGCGAAAACTCCTGGACCGGCGCCCGCGACGATGTCGCGGGGTGAACCAACGGTGAGGGATGTAAAATGAAGCAGCTACTCGAAATCGCAACACGCTTCGATGACGGGTCTAAAAGTTATTCAATTTTTTCGAATCACCCGGTCTCACAGACATACACGTCACCAACGGCGGGTTAAATACCGTTTAGGATAATGTTCATTTAATGACACATTAATTACCAATGAAAATTCAATTGGCATTAATATATAGATAGGATGAAAAACTTGCCCGCTAATTGAAACTGAACTAAACTTTTCATATCAAATTGTAAGTATAGTTTTCCCAACAGATACGCACCGGCCTCGAACTTCGTATAATGAGTTGTTGAAAGTACATATTATACGTATTCATTAATAGTTTTAAACTTTAATGAATAAGCGTGTTATGTTACAACTTACACACATGTTTCATATAGTTGCGTCCCCGAGGAAATATTAATATAAAGACTGCGTACGATTGGGGTGGTACTAACGATGTCTGAAATGTGATAGATGTGCTGTCGTGTTTAGTGCGTTTTGCGTGGCCGTGATAGAAAATAAGTTCTTCTTTCAGTTTTAGTTAGAGTTAGTCTCATGATGCTTTACAGCGAATGGACTGGAATGACCAAAGAGGTACCATTCGCTCATATAATACCAGTTCATGCGGTGTTTGAATTTATGGTGAACCATTAAGGGAAAAAAGAAAGAAACACATCTATATAACCTCTAAGCAGAAGTTTATGGGCGTTGGTAGTCATTCAACAACAGTTCAACGTCTAAGTAAAGGCGACCAAAATAAATGTTGTGAGTTGTACAAATTATAAACTTCGACATGGAAATTTGTACAGGCATTGATTGTAAATATTCCAATTTCAAATAAACTTCATTCTTAACTCAGATTATTCGCGGACAGTCATGCATGTAATGAATTTGGTTTGGAGTTACGTTGTATTTGGACTGAATTTAGGTGCGTTCAATTAAGTGACTTAGTAACTTACAATGACTCATATTTTAACCCCGTTGCAAATTGCGTCAAAAACGATTTGCGTCGATGTGTACCTATCTGATTATTATAGCTGTATTCTTTATAAAAGATATTAAACGGATGTACCTATTTAGATGTAATTTTACACGTTAGAAAGCTAGTTTTCTTGTTGTGTATCTTATTTATATTTCATAAAATTGATCTACGAGTTTGAGACTTTTCAAACTTTCTCCTTTCTGTTTCACTTCCACTTTCACTTTCACTTCCCGTTTCATTGCCTAAAGGGTTCTATTAAAATTGTAATTTATAGAGTTATAATATCAATTGAATAACGTACCTTTTGTTTATTTATACATATATATTAAAAATATGATATAGCTCACTATACATTCTAACAATGAAAATATACGTAGATCGATTGCACGCTTTCTATCATAATTATTACAGCGAACAATACACAACATTACCATCACTTAGCTGGTGGTGCCAGATTTCTTCATCACTGCTGTAACGCAGATCTATCATTTGTAAAATTACAAATGGTATAATGTATATCTACGATTGTAAATTATATTAATATGTTGATTATATTGTAGATTCTATAGTATTTAAAAAAAAGATTTATATAATAATTAAAACACAAACATTAAGATTTTTTTTTCTTAAATTCAACAATGTTTGATATATAAAAAGAGTTGTTTTCAAAACGTATTCTAAATTAGGCGCTTTTTATCACAAAGCGGAAATTCTCCAGGGCAATTGTAAGAAATATTAGAAACTTAATTAATTTTACCAAACTGTTTTGTAGAGTAAAATCACTACAAATTTAATTAAACTACAGAATGTTTTGCCTTGTAAAAGTTTATTGAGCAACTTAATATATCAATTTCCTCAATGTTCTACATAAATAAAATAACCCGGAGCCAAACATATTTATTTGTTTAAAACGGAGATATAATAAAGTAACTTTGTACAACTTTTGACGACGAGGCTGGCGCAGTGGTTACAGGGCTTGGATTGAAGAAGCATTTTGCGCCAGGGGTCACTGCTTTGAATCCCGCCAAGGTCATGGATGTTTATGTATGTATTATGTGCATTTCTATAATAAAAATCTTAAATATATAAAACATATTAAATATATTTCTCTTGTCTAGTACCCGTAATACAAGTCCTTACGGTACTTAGCACGGGGCTAGACTAACGTAGTGTGATCAGTCCATGGGTATTATATACATTATTATTATAAACTAAATATACCTTCGCATCTTCACACAATATGAACCTGAAGCCTATGGTTGGAACATGGTGGAAAAAATTCTTTATTTTAATTACAATAAACCGCACAAGAAACGATAGCATAACAGTCATGTTATGCATATATTATGAAACATTGTCCTTGTTCTGACGCAGCCGGTTAGGAAAAAGTAGTTATTTCTAGCTCTATTAGTATTTCTAAAATAAATAACTTGACTGTGTTAATTAGTGATTAAATGCGAAACAAATAGTAGTGTGTATAAGTTATATTTTTATAATAAAAAAATTTCATAATATATAGACGATCTCATTGACGCTTGTTTGGTTGCATTGAATGTATCTGGAAAACTGTGTTAGGTCCAGCATCAACTGCATTTACGTGCACTATATTGAGTTGCATACGTAAATACTAATGATCGAAATATTTTATTGAATTTATGTATTATATTATTTATGTTTTATTTGATAAGAGGCTAGACAATTATCAAATTTACCTAATGGCAAGTAATTATCGTTGCTCGTTGTAAGCATTTATGCCGAGGATATAAGATGGCGATATATCTATATATGCAGATAAACCTCCATCTTAAACCATGCTACTACTACATTATAATGATAATTATTTACAAATTGATTCAACAGAAAATAGTTTAATTATAAGAAGTCAGAAACAGTTGGGTTTATTTTTATCTTATCTCAATTTTATATGAGAAATACGAAAAATCAACGAGGGAGGCGTGCTTGTGGCAGTTCCTCGCTAAAGTGGATTTACAAACTCGGGATAAAAGCATCCTAAAAATTGCGCGACTTAAAGATCACCCGTATACCTCAACGTCGGATTGATAGCGGTCAATTTTTCAAAGACTTTGTTCGCAAGATCCTGTAAAACCCGCGCTCTTTTATTTTCCTTTTTGGCTGAATATATGTTCTCATAGCGTGCTGTTCATTTTAGAATTAGAGCATTG
>LUGF01053641.1:38886-60656 GCA_001625245.1 Calycopis cecrops
CAAGTACAGAGGGATATTCCACTTAGTTATTTAGATTAATTAAATTTAAATATATTAAGACTTCACACAGAACAATAACTAAAGCACTTCGCATGAATTTTAATAGATTACTCGTAAATAAGGTTAGTCTCCAATGTTGGGTAAAGTAAAATGGATATATAAAATTTATTTTAAGTACATTATAATACCAAAATTACAAGATGGTAAACTTTTGCGCATGAGGCATCACATCCTAGCCTCCTGGTCGGCAACGCACCATTATCATCTTTTTGTGTGTTGCTGGTGGCCCTTGGAGGTAGGAGGAGAAAGGAGGGCAGCGCATCTACATAGCCTCTATGCGGATGTCTACGGGCGTCGATAGTCATGAAAATCAAAGTCACCAAAATGACAAGGTCCAACTGCTCGTTTGCTTCCTCCCCCATATCATAAAATAATAATGAATAGATTTAATGTCTCCTCTTAAAACATTTCTATATACGTTGTAGAGCAAAAATTTTCAAATAATGACGATTTTAGAGCGTTATAAAAGAATAAATGATGATAAACCGTTTCAGGAAATTCGTTAATATCCGGATTCAATATTATTTTCGGAGCTGTTGAATCATCGTGTCTTAAGTCTTTGCTTTTTTTTTAGGAAAATGAATAGAATTGATAAATTGGATTGAAAAAGTAATGGAAATAATATTTTCTTTTTTGAAGTAAAACTTCTTTACGCGCGCTGGACATGGAAACCTGGAGAGAGTGTTACAAAAATCACACATCGGGCGGGCGAGACTAATGAAAGTTGTCATTCAAATTCAAAATGCAAATTCGATTTAAGTGAAACATTTTTGTATTTATAAAATAAATATCATAGAATATATTATGTCATTGTAACTACGGAACTTAATGATAAAGCACACTTTTTTTTTCTTTCATAGTATATGGGGTCAAACGAGCAGTTGGCCCTTTTCATTTTTATAACTTTGATTACTACCGACGCCAGATATCCGCATATAGGTTATAGAGATGCGTTGCTCTCTTTCCTCCCACGCCTCCATGTGGCACTACTTCTTACTAAAATGGATATCCTTAATTAAAAAAATATACATTAATAAAGCAACTGATTTCTATTAAGGCAAACAATAACTTGTATAAAATGGAAATTATTACACTATTTTGAAATAATTCTACTGTGGTCCATAGACATGATTACTTGTATGTATCTATCAAATCAACGATATTTCAGTGTTGGTTCTTTTTAGAAGTCGAAGCATCATCTCATTATAACTTCGTTGTCCGATGAGTACTCATGGCAATCCACAATAAAAGTTCAGGTCCGGAAAAAAAAGATAATTTGAAACCAAATCAGACCAAAATAATAATTTTATTTTTGTCCCGTCGTTAATTTTTTACAGGTTTTAACGAGACATCTAAATTTGACTTTGAATTATGTAAAAGTTCGATTTTTCATAACATGATATGAAATAGAACTTTAGCTGCTCATTTAACCACTATGCAATATTAAAATCTTACTATTTTCAAATACAACAAACCTACGTAATATAAATGCCTTTGTTGTACGTTTAGGAGCTTCTATTGATTCCACGGCACTATTCGTCAAGTCTATATACGAATGACAATCTATAAATGAATTATTCATAGACGCACACTCCCAACTCCGTAAGGCTAAGTTCACACGTAGTTTTAATATTGATTGATAAAAAAATAAATCAAGTTTACGAATAATAGAGTTCAATCGCTTCGTTCAAATTCGTTTAAAAAGATTCCTATCGGAGTTAGCCCTTCCAAGTCTTTTGTTTACTATGCTTTTATTTAAACAACAGCGATTAATAATATTATAATAAGACAATCGGATCATATAACCTTATGCGAATTTTCTGAATACTATATGCAATGCCTTTATGGAAAAGTAATAAATAAATGTTTTCTCTTTATACAAAACTGTTTTCTTTCTTGCTTAAAAAATATTTATGTGATAGTTAAGGGTTATTTGTCAAATACCTACTCGTCATTTTAAGAGCATCCGTGAAACCAGCCCTTAGATTATTTAGTCATAATTAATGATTTAATTAAATACGGTTAGAGTTATGCTTACTATGTACGAACCCAAAAAATCCTTCTCCTTTTTTTATATTTGGTACGCTCCTATAATTAATTGTACCACATGTGTAAACCCAGCCTAATAGTGAGTGAGACAGAATCATGGGCTCAATCAATTTTTTATATTGCACTATGAGTGTTGTGAAGTGTTTTATGTCTCATACATGCTGTATCTTTTAGCACCCTACCCCACCCAATATGAAAAAAATAATATAGTTATATAGTATAGGAATATCTTATTCGTTATCCTATGAGCAATCTTAATGACATCTATGACTATAATTTTATGAATTGCTGAAAGTAAAAGAGGTATATTTATTTTGTATTATTATTAGAAATAGCCGGCACTGTGACTTAACAATTATGTTATGATAATTTGAACACTCGAATAATAAATTATTTCAGTGTTAGATAGCTAATTTTCACAGGAAGACTATATGTTATATTATATGTTTTATGTTATATGTACAGATGACATCGCGCTATGTTCACCATGATACGCACCATTGGAGTGGAGGATCATCCGGATCCTCCGGAGGCTATTTGGAAGAACCAAACGACCCGTTGCTAGAGTAAAATATTTTGTTAGCTTTTTTGTTTGATTTGTGAATATATACAACACAATCACGGTCTTCATGATAGTTATTAGGTTAACGAAAAAAGGTAAAAATTTCACTTTTAATGATTTCATGGCAGTAAATGAAACGAAACACTTTTCACCAACTTAAAATAATCTTTACGCCCTGGTATAAAACTAAGTCGATTTCCGCCGTTTGTGTGTATGTATGCTTAGATCTTTAAAATTACGCAAAAAATTTTGATAAAGTTTTTTTAATAAATAGATTGACTCAAGAGGATAGTTTCTATATATAAATAACCCCCTTTTTTAAGTTTGAAGTTCACGCGGGCGAAGCTACGGGCGCAAGCTAGTTTTATGTAATTTAAGGGGCAAAAGAGCGATCGGAATGCTACATGGAATGGACCCATTAATATAATATGCAAGGTTATGCGGACGCACTGCTTCACCCCGTTTCCCATCGCGCCACCAAGTAGCGTGTGATAAGTGTGACGCACCTTCTGATGAAAACATATGCCTAACTATAGCGTTATTGATGTATATGAGTTTACAGAAAAGTTTCCGCGTCGCTCTGGTATATTGTGTGCAGACTTAGTGAATTTGAAATCAAATAAAGATGCAATGAAGCAATAGCATAATTTAAATGTACCTACAATAATAAAATGAATTTTATTAGCGGTAGTATAATATATTATTTGGCTTGTTAGCTATAATTGGAATGCGAGTAAGCGTTTCCAAACACTTGATATTGGAGAGAAATTAAATAAAATTATTTTATTCATCGATCCCAATTTCTATGGATATAGGGCTGATTTGATTTTTCTCTGTTTCTAAGTTTTATTTCTCACATAACATATGGGCTGCGTACCAGCTATATAATATATAACCTAACATCCTGCGTATTTTATATTATGTATCAAATTTTCAACAATGTGTAGAGAATTTAGTGAACACTACGCTAGTCCACCATAGTTTAAACTTTTAATTAGCATTTGCTCAACTTTATAATTGATCAGTGAAGCTTGCGCCAATGGAAGCTTTATGCAAAACAAGCAAGCTAAGCTTTGTAGGTGAAATTCTATTGCATAAGAAATTCATTACACAGATTAAAGTATTTGTGCTTGTTTTTTATATTTTATTGAAAATTATATTTTCTAAATAGAATATATAAAAAATTTCGTCGTCGAACATATAATAAAATCGTGTAATATGGTGTTGTCATGTCCTTGTTGGATAAAAACCCCGAACTGAAATAAAGATAAAAAAAAATCTACGAGAATTTATTTCTCCCTTAGATAATTACGAGATGACTTGAAGACTACTATGTTATGTGTTTCTAATTCTTATTTTCTGTGCTACTGGACATTTACTGGTATGAATGGACACCAAAGAATTAAAATTATCCTAATTATCTTTTATGATCTTACTAATATTATAAATAAGTGTATCAAGTGCGTATCAAGTATACGATACCGGCGTAAATGTGGCACTGTGCTGTCGCATTTCGTGTGGTATGTAAGTAGCCGGTGGCTCGTGGAGGGAAGAAGAGGAAGGAGAGTAACGCATCTGTATAACCTCAATGCGGATTTCTATGAGCGTTGGTAGTGATGAAAATGGCTAAGACTGCTGGTTTGCACCCCTTATATAGGTAAGACAGACAATCTGAAATAATATTTTTTAAATTATAATATACATTACACAAAACGGCGGCGTACAAAGAGTAGTAAAATTATATCAACTTGAAGAGCATTATCAACATCACTTGACACAAACCGAAAAGATCTTTATAAATACACGTTAATCGCATTTGTTTTCTTTTAGAATTTATTTTCTTTGAAATGTTTGAACACTTTCATGGTCCAAAAGAAACTGCAAAATATGAAGTATCATTGAGGAAATAGCCGATGAGTTAATAAAGATCCAATAAAAGAGATTACATTTTTTCTCCCTTTATACCTTTTTGGTTTTGAAATAAAATACTTTTTTACGTGCCTCAAAGAACACTGAAAGTCTCAATTATTTTTGTTATGTTAGAGAAATGGCTTCTTTTGTTTCTTTGTTTTAATTCACACAAAGTTTAATATCTTGGCGTAAAACCGTACACTTATATCGAATGATCCTGTCTTTTGTTCAAATTCTTTTTGGTCAAACATTAAAATATTACGGTTTTGTTTTTACGTCTTAAATGTTCGTAATTTTTTAAGATTAAACAAGAACAAAAAAATGTTCAGAGATACTTGATATAATATAATATGTGGCTTTCTATGTGTGTAGGACAAAAACCTCTACTTATTTACTACTTAGTTAAAAACGCGTTAATGTATCATCTGCATTTAAAAAATATAGTGAAAGAGCATACACGCACTTCATGCATTACCTGTTTATTGCTGAAACGGATTACCTGGGCATCTGAGTTCTCAATTTTTACCTGATCATGCATTTAGGGTCGGTCGCTAAAATTCTAATTAATAATAAAATGACATGTGCCACATTTCACTGCCGCTTAACTGCACGACTTTTTAATTTATTAAGTTAAAGGCAAATCCAGGTATCGATTTGACGAAATAGTCCGTTATCAAGTACATAAATAATTTAAACTAACATCCTACGTGACATATAAAAATAGTATATCCCTCCAACATCACACACATTTTTATTCAATAAAGTCCTAAGTACACAAAAGTGAAAACCGGTTTGCGTCTTTACATTTTATTGTGGATAAGGTATTTCCTCCCTTTGTCATTTATGTTAATCCGAGGTCAAAGCATTATCTTCTTTAAACGGATTAGCATATGCGATGCTGGCTTTTGTGCGAGAATTGCTTTTGCGAATATTTAATAATGCTCGATAAGACTTAGGAAAGAAACATGTTTAAGCACCTGTACAAAATAATGTTCTTTTAGGTTCAAATTGATTTTTTTTAGTTATTTCATGAGTTTTTGTTTTACTGCTGGCATTTCATCGTGTCTCAACTTATTAAAAAAGATAATATTTTTTTTTATTTATCCACCTGTAATAAGAGTTATGCAAAATCACTTTTCATAATTGTTTTGTTAAACCTATATAAGTCCCGTAGTACACCTAAAGAAGCCGTGGCTCGGAGCCTGTAAGATACTTTACTTTGACGATTTAGGAATGTTTAACAGTAGGCATTACCTACATGATATTGGGTAAACTTTATAAATACAATTAAGTACTATTATTATATTTTTTTATTACCTATTTTTTATACACGGTGAGGGTGCAATCGAGTAGTCGGAGCCATAACCAATGCCCAGACACTACATAGACGGCCATAGAGACGCGTTGCCACCCTTACTCTTCCCCCTCAAAAGGCTACTTACGCACCGCATGTAACGCCTCTGCACAACTGTGCCTCAACGATGGTATCCAGTGAGCGAGAGGTACTTGCCCGGTCCAATTCAGATGAAACCATACATGCAGCGTGGAACTAACTCTTACGTATTATTATAAAAAGTATCCTAGGTCAGATTTTAAATCTCAGACCAAATAAACAATAAAATTAGTATCATCTTACTAGTTATTGTTATATGTAAATAGAGTATCTAGTAATGTATTATTAGGAGCAAAACAATGCTGATAGAATTTTGTAAATAGTAATACATTTTCTCCCAAAGCCGCATTCTGCGTAAGCCAATGCAGTTTTCGATAGGAAAATAATATTCAATATAATATCTGTTACGCGATATTAAAATAACAGCGATGAAATGTTACTCTATATAAAGCCTTTAGGTATAATCTATTAACTAAGTCCTAATTATCTACAATTTAATACGGGCGTTATTGAACAACCTACCATACGTTACGTTACGTTAAACGCCAGAACTACCGTATTTTCAATTCAATTAGATCAATGCATGGTCAAAATGTGTAGATTAAATCATTTCCCTCCATATGAGTCGTGAGTTAGGTAAAAACAAACAATACTTTTAGTTATGAATATTTTTGATTATATTCCGATAGACGGCTAATAAACATGTTTCTTTGTGATAATAGACGCCCATTTATACTGTCAATTCATTATTGGCCGCAAGAATATGGTATATTGTGCAGGTTTCTGGACACTTAACATTTAGTATTGGCACTGGTCCCAGATATTCATTTCAAACTAAAGTTACTTCTATTATCTTATATTATTGTATTTATAGAGCAAGCCCATTTTCTGTGTAAGCGTGGTTTCAGCTTATTATTATGGAAAGCAGCATTATGGAAAGATAACTGCTCATAAAAATACCTTTTTAAATATAGATACTTGCACAGTAAATAAAATTAACTGACAACAGAACATTATGGTTTAAAAAGTTTGACAAAAATTACATTTAAAACAACGATATCAGACAATTCAATTCAGGAAGGTTTTGAATTGACCTAATAACTACAAAAAATTGTTGGCCACTCATAATTGCTTAGTTGTCGTAACTAAAAAGTAGTCTTACATCACATCGTCGCAATTCAAGTAATATATACGACGAAAATGTGAAACTAGGCTAGTCTTTCACAAAAGAATAAATGAGGTCACAGTTAACGCTATGTCTGGCTAAAAATAATATTAAGGTACTAAATCGTAAAAGTTATAATGGGAGATTAAACTTCAGGATACTTGAAATGAATGCTTGAAGCGTAAACTTAATTTGGAAATCTTCTAATGAATTATAAAACTTACGTCAACTACGAAACCTTGAGTTCTGAGCTATGAACATAGCAGACTATTTTACAAGTTTTAATCAGTATCAGGTCTTCATTTATTACTAGCTGTAGGTACCGTGCGGGCGTTGCTACGCCACTAATAGATACGTCGGCATGGACTATCATATCGGGCGCATTCAAAACATCTTTACTAAAGATTGTTACATACACATGCCAAGTGGAAGTAGAACAAGTCTGACAGATCAGAGTTGACAGCTAATGCCTAAGTTAGTGCATCTTTACTGGTAAACCGCAGCTCTCTACCTACGGTGATATATGCTTGTAGCTGTCACTAAGTCATGGTCGTAATGTCAAACATCCCTCTCTATGTTGTCATCTGTACCTATCTGTACCTGTACATCATCTATGGTATGAATATTCAGTGTACGGTCTATGACTAAACATTGACAACACTTACTTTTCATCATCATTTCATCATTTCTCTTTATAATATTAGTAGGTATAGATTTACATATATACCCGACTATTTAAATTTAAAAGTTTATATGTACTTTTTTGTGTTAGTAATCGTAGTAGTATATAAATTCAAAGAGGGACAAAGCAAGGTGTGTAATTGGGTGATTGATTAATTATATCTATGCTCATTATAATCTATACGGATAATAGATAAGTAGATATGCTGCCTTCCTTTATTCCACCACTGCACGGGGGGTCACTGCACGAATTGCACATACATTATAGTCATGTGGTGTCATGTGAGCAAGGAGTACCTCCCCGATCGTGCTATACGGATTTAGTTGCAATCCAAAAATAGTACTAGCTCTTACTATTTTACCCAAGCTTGTCAATAAATTTAATCTTGTCATTGCCTAAATGGGAATGACTAGACTAAATTCAAAATAACCTTGGATTAAATTAGTAAATCTTAGATAATAATGTAAGTTTTAGTTATACGGGATACCTACAACGAGACGTCCTTATGTAATAATAATTATAAAATGAATTCCTATTGCCTAAATTCAGTTTGAATCACTTAATATTAATATATTTTCCAAAAAATCTTAAAGGAGCTAAAAGCCTGCCCGTTCGTCAACGTGTCTGGCGGGTATCCATTAATCACAAGAAAGTACTAGACGTTTCCATTTAAGGTTAAGTTGGTTATATAACTGGTCTATAAGAGAATGCAACTAAAATAAATGTTTCCATTCTTTTTACTTTTTTATGACTACGGTGACTATGTTTTTTAACGTTCTGTTAGTTTGAACAATAACATAATTCATGGGATCATAATCAGGTATACTCACTGATAATCTCAAATAACATACAAATAAGGGCCACATTAAATGATCGTCAAGGAGTGCCACGAATTTCTTTAGGATTATCTGAATAGTACGGTTTGTAGAGATAAGAAATTCACTATAACATATGCGCTAATTGCAAGATGAACGAAACGCGACTTTAACTGTCACTTTACGGCTGTATCATGTGAGCGAGAAGGATCTTCCCGGCCGTGCCGCCTAATTCTGCTGCAGTGCATGGAGTATGTTTGATACAGTACGTGTATAACAATTCATGGCTCAATTTATTTTGTGATAGATTTTGCGATTCGTACAAATGCCATATGAAAAAACAACAAAGGTAGCAGAAACAAGAACTTTCTCCAATACTTGAATTGGTACTTATTACTCGACTGAAGTAAACCCAATCTTGGAAATGAATTACCAATTTCGCTCATAACAAAGTCATGACTTTCTCAGTTTTCACCTTTTCAGTGGCTTAACTTTCTTCATTAGTCGCAATGCGTCTAACTTTTTGTATATTGATATAATATTCAACAATAAATTCAAGTTCAATTAATCAATCGTTTACGTTAGACCATTAAGCACGCATGTGTATCAAAGAAATAATTTATAATTTTACATTTGACTTCAGTTCTTGTTATATATTTTGAAAGTGGATTTAATCTTAAATCACTTTTTCGCTTGACTTGCTTGTGAGCTTTTCATAAAGATTTGTTCCTTTATTAAATTGTGTCATTCATTAATACGTAAATCCTAGCGTTGGTAAAAGGTTTAATTGGTCATTATTATTATTAATCAATTTACTTACAATTAGTAAACTATGGTATTAATGTATGTTGTACCTAAGCATTATTTAATTGGTTGCTGAAAACAAATTGCAATTGAAATTCCCCCAGGTTTAACCTAAAAAGTATAATATAAAAACACACAAAACACGTGCTATTTAATCTTACAATACGCTACGTAATTTTAGGACACAATACCGTTGGCCTAATTTTACTAAAACAAAAACTGGATATAGCACATGGTTATATGTTCTTTTGGAGTGCTTTAGCCTTTATAATTATGATACTACCTATGGTAACAATAGGTGGCCATTGTTGTATGCTGTGTTAGTATGAGCAGCTCTGAGCATGAACGCTTTAACAACATATTGTTGAGACGAAACAAAGGGAAGATTAGTAATACCGGTGTAATTACGAAATTGCTGTAATCACTGTAATTATTATTACCTTAAATGTGGTGTAATTTCTACGCTTTGACACTAAACATGTGTATGAAAAGCATGTAAAATTAGGTAAATTTGTTCAAAATTAGCTATGGGCAATAGACGTCACGACACTTACATAAATGTTGTACTCAAAAATAAAACAAGACTAAGTATTTTTAAAAAGCAAGCTTTTCTTATTGATTTAAAAATAAGTTAAGACAAATTAAGCGAATGAGAACATGCTATACCTATAAAAGTAATTCATTTTGTACAGTGCTCAAATTGTAAAATATTTGAATCACGTACCAAAAATATTATGTACACGTACATTACTATTGTCTCGATACATGTGAGACGTGATTCCTTTATTTCCCGTTTCACGCAACGTCTTGGGCTGTAACGAATGCAATTGGAGTATGATTTATAGCTGCACTGGAAGCTATTTTTGCGATTGAGTTTCGAACATATATTTCTGGAAATATTTGAAATTAGCCAATGTTTCATAGAACCAATTTTTAAAGTCGTACATGATTTATGTTACATTTTAAAGCTCAGTTTTATTTTTCAATTCAATTTGTAAAAGTAAGTGACTATCAATCCGCCTAACTCAAGTAAGTGCAAATTTTCTTACATCTTCCTGTTCTCGTGTTCGTGTAATATTCAGATAAAACTCAAGTTGAATAGTTACAATAGAGAGAAAGAGAATATATAGATAAAGAAAGATAAGATAGCAGATCACAATAAGCTTACACTAAGATTGTGAGTGGTAGATTTAATTGTTGACGTTCAAAAAGTAATTCCTGTAATTCTATTTTGAGTAAAAACTTTTCTTTCAAAAATAAAGTAGTAAGTAATTGCTAATATAGTGCTGCACATTAATTTTTGAGAGGTTTCCTTGGATAAGATCTTATGCGGTGGAAGTACTTATTCAAATTATCACTTCCAAAAGTAATTTGCACTTTTCATTTATTCATACAATGATGAATAATCAAATCCCGTGTTAAATGTTAAATTATTTTTTAGTTTATTAAAAATTAATATATAATGGAAATTGTAAAAAATCTTATTAAAAACTTTCAATTATAACATGAGTTTCTAGAAAAAAATAAAACAACCAACGACAACAACGAATTCCCAAGATTTCTATCTTATATCTACATAATTATTATTATACATATACCGGTAAACTATTCTAGAGATACTCAAATATCGCTTATTACAATATTATTTGACACAGTATACAATGATCCGGTTACTTTAGTGATAACCAACACAATATAACATTGAAATCGTCAATGATTTATGTAATCGATTAGCATTATCCTAGCTTCCCTTTACAATGCAAACGGAATGTTAATGGAAGATAAACTATGTCCAAGAACAAAGGGAGAATATTTATCAATAATTATCCTGTTTCGAGTTATATAGCCCTGAGAGGTAATCAATTTACCCAGCCAAAATCTATTTCAGTAAGTGGTAGTGTCATGCTTCATTATAGCTGTACAAAGTCGGCACGACTTGGTTAAAAACACCGCCCTAGAGACAGCTACTTTGGCGCGTTTCGAGCGGCTTGTGGGTTTCGAATAGCTCATTGGAGTAGAGACATAGAGAAAAATGAAAGGAAACACATTTATATGAGAATTATTAAACCAATTTCGACGAGCGTCGATAGTCACTAAAAGAACAAGTCTGCTACATTTAGCCCTTGATATGAAAAAAAAAACAATGAATTTAGTGGCCTGCATTGCATTGTCTTTTTATTACAGTTTAATAGTATATTCTTAATATATCTAATATATAAAATTCTCGTGTCACAGTTTTCGTTCCATACTCCTCCGAAATGGCTTGACCGATTCTCATGAAATTTTGTGAGCATATTGAGTAGGTCTGAGAATCGGCCAACATCTATTTTTCATCCCGATATTCCCACGGGATCGAAAGTTACGCGGGTGAAAACGCGGGGCGCAGCTAGTAAGTAATAAATAAAGTAATTTCTCTGCTTGTTAAATATGTATACGAAAGGTTGTAAATAAACTTGTATAAGCATGAGTTTTGTCTCCTAGTTCTTAAAATACATTTATTTCCCATGACATGTTTTTCTTCCAAAATTTCCAAGAAAGATTTTTTTTTAAATCCGACAAAGACAGGAAATACGATTTTTTTGTCACGATAATAGGATGATACCTTTTTATATTTTACTAGCTTTCACCCGCAGTTTCGCCCGCATGAATTTCGGACTTCAAAAATGGAGTTACTATATATATATAAACCTTCCTCTTGAATCACTCTGTCTATTAGAAAAAAACTATCAAAATCTGTTGCGTAATTTTAAAGATCTAAGCATACAGACACACAGATGGTGGAAAGTGACTTTGATTTATACTATGTAGTCATAATATGGTCACCCTTCGAGGCTTCGTCCAAGCCCCCCATTCATAAAAATGAACAAATACGCGAACATTTCATGCATTCTTACAATAGATATTACCAATGAATCCATATGATTAAATTACATTCTCCGCGAGAGTGTGTATGACAGTATAATTAATGTGCATGGTCGGTGCCGCGTCAAGCGCATGCCCGTCGTGTCTTCCCATAAGTGGCTGTGTCAGAACAATAACAATTCGCATCTAAATGCTATCTGCGGTTACGTTGACGTTTCAATCAAGGCGTAAATCTAATGCTTGCTAGATTGAAGACAATAAACACTCGTGTACCTTTTCTCGGATGTTAGCAAATTTGGTTTCTTATATACTTGAATTGAGGTATTAGGATATATATGAGAGTAGAGACGTTTGTGTTACATACACATGCCAAGTGGAAATAGAACAAGTCTGACAGATCAGAGTTGACAGCTGATGCCTAAGTTACTGGAGTGCATCTTTACTGGTAATCCGCAGCTCTCTACCTACGGTGATATATGCTTGTAGCTGTCACTAGATAATGGTCGTAATTTCAAACATCCCTCTCTCTCTTGTAATCTGTACCTAACCATAAACATCATCTATGGTATGAATATTTAGTTTACGGTCTATGACTAAACATAGACAAACAATACACTAAACAGTTTGAACTAAATATCTAACAATGAAGGGTGGCTAAATATTCATATACCTACCTACTATCTCTACCTATCATCAGGTGACCCGGCAGCTCGAGTGTCGCCTATATTATAGAAAATCCGCGAATGCGTTGACATCCATTTGCCTATTAATCAGATAAGTCAATCCAGAGTTCTGGAAAATTGCTAGAAAATCCCAGTAGGACCGCATAACAGTTACTTCACCATATCGTTATTAAACTGCTATATTTCATTTTTGCATCAAAAACTTTTATAACCAGTCTTCTCATGCTACTTAAGACTTATTGACATGTGCCATCGGTTGAAAAATTCATTAAAAAAATATATACCAAATCGATGCCCTAAGTTTACGCAAATATTCAATTATAATCGAAGTATTTGAAAACTTAGGTTTTTTTAATAATTAAATACACTGCGATACAATCCGTTAAAGTTGTTTATTCGTAGCTAGAAAATTGAGTCAAAGCAAGAGCCTGCCCAATGAGTATTGTAGAACATTTACTTTATAGTTATAGTTAGAATGTATCGAACCATAAATGAATAAATTAATATGTTTAATGATGGAACTTCTGATGTTGATTAAATATTTAATGTTTAAAGTTTTTGTGTGAAGTGGTAAGTTATCAGTATCAAAAGCTTTTATGAATATTTGAAAACGAAATCTATTTCAATAAATAATGAACCACTATCGATAATAAATGCTTCCGCAGCTCTATATTAAAGCATATTTATTCTAACGAGGTCATGCGTCAACGATATATGGGTTAAATAAATTAAACCCAAAGGCGCAAAAAGTTAGGCGTATGATTAATCGTTCTAAATTACATTGTTTGTTTAATTTAATTAATAATGATATAGTAGAATATGTGAAGGATACAAAGTACTTCGATGTCAATATCTCCCCGTGGATACATATTTTCACGCAGGTCGACTATAAAAAATGTCCACATAATTTATTTAATCATCTTTTTGTAGCGACGCCATTCAAAAATTACAATTTTAATATTCCTTTGCACTTTCACTATCAAAAATAGGAAATAAAATTTCAGCACTTGTATTAGCCTGTAAGTAAAAAGTTATTGCCATATTTTTCGTGCTCTCCTAGTCCAAACGATTAATCAGAAACAATAACTACATAGGTACACATTTAATCATACTACTGTAGGTGAAGATTCACCGAACTCTCTAAAATCAAACTTGTAATTATATCAAATGTTGAATCTCAAAACACTATGATTGAGATTTCACATTAGCTTCTATGGTTTACTTTGCAAAATAATATTGTCCTTCTATGTACTGGAAATTCTCTGCTTTCTGACCTATATAGTAGTCGGTAGCCATCAAAACGCACCAGCTGTTCGTTTGCACCCCTATCCTTTAAAAAGAACCATGCCGCTTTGAAGTCTGGTTGGGCCAATTCCGAAAATTTTTAGGATAAAGTTTTAAATCAGCTATTGTGCAGATGAAATTCCTACAGTAGGTTTTTTATCCATTCTTATAGATAGTGTATGTAGTGTGTATAGTCTTCTATATACTACCTAGAGATATGTTGCTGTGTTTGATATAGTTGTGTTGAATTTTTATAAATTAAATAAAAACAAAGGCTTCGCTTGGAAAACTTGTGAAAGTTATGTTGAAAATAGTTACATATCTGTGAAAAGTTTTCATTGAAATCGATCTAGTAGTTTTGAAAACGAGCTAGAAGTATCCTCGTGTTACGAGATTTTCATACATTATTGAATGTTAAACTAAATATTTACTGGCTAGTATTATTTACAAATATTATTGCCTAAGTTTATTGCATTCATACAACCTATTCGCATAACTACTAACACAGATTTAATGATAATACGGGTTAAGCCGTTTCGGAGGAGTATTAACACTAACATTAGGCATACACACTAGATTTTTATATATATCGTATAGCTCTCAAAAGGTTAATTTAATCTTTATACGTGTAATGTAGCTGTCATTATTAGGCTGTATTCACGACTAAGTATGATATAATATCATTGGGTCGTTGCACGTGACTGAACATATTCCATTCGGAATACATAAGCTGTGAACTTGCGGAAGGAAATAAAAAAATATTTTTATTATAAAACCAAATGTACTACATATCTTAGTTTTTTACTTAAGGGTCTTTTATAGTAGACAAGCTTTTGCCAGCGACTTCGCATGCCTTAAATTCGATGTTATTTAAACCTTCCTCTTGAATTACTCTATCTAATGAAAAAAAAACAAATCATTAAATATGTTGCGTAATTTTAGAGATCTAATGCCCATAGACATCCAAACTTTATTTCCTCTATCCTTCCTATGGGCTACTGGCTACTAATAATCCGTACTAAGCCTTTACGCCGTTATCATTTAGCGAGAATTACTTATCCAGCCGTGCCGGCCCAATTCCGCTTCATTGCAGTATGGCAGTATCTCGTAATATACATACATAATATTAAGAAGAATTTACACTTCTCAATATTATTTATCATCTAACTGATTTTTTCCATCAATTTTTCGCCCTGATTTATAGACATTTATTATTACACTTAGCATGAGATGGATATCCTTCCATCGATCAGAAGTCACTAATGAGTCACTGGAAATTCTAATATTGAAAAGAATAAAAAATGTCTAAGAGAAGGGCATGTAATGTTTTGCGACCGCAAACTCAAATAGATCGCAACCGACATATTTCAAAAATTATACAGCGTTTTGTACCCGTGGTAATGCTATTTTTAATCCATTCACGTTTTTATTTGCTCTCTTATGACCGGGGGACTTAACCCGACCGGATGAGTGACAAAAATTCGCCATTTATTCATTATCCGGATTAGACCGGGTAAACAACGGTTCTTTTATAGCGCTGCGCTTATTGCTTTGACCACATAATTATGTTAAGGGTTTAGAAATGTATGACATGTTAATATTATGTTATTTATGGTTTCAGATTAGATATGTTAATGTAGCAACATAAAGTGCTTAGGTTATTTAACTCCAATAAAATAGCTGACTTATCAAACAGTATTTAACAATCATTATATTATCATTAGGTGGGTACGATTAAAGGTCAATAAAGGACCTTTTATCAGTAAACTCTAATGTTAATATAATTAGTCTAAACCAAAATAACCAAAGCAGGAAATTATCTTCACTCAAATGCAACGGATGATAATTCTTCAACTTTTATTAAGCGTGACGTCACCACATCTCACATACTACTAATATTATAAATGCGAAAGTTTGTGTGTTGGTTTGTTTGTTACTCCTTCACGCAAAAACTAGTTAATCGATATTTATAAAATTTTGCAAACACGTAGAGAGTAACTTGGGTTAACACACAGGACAGTTTTGATCCCGAAAAAATGGGATGCTATGGGTGACTTTCTGTTTTCCATAGGATTGAAATTTAGGCGGGTGAAACAGAGGGACGTAGCTAGTTTTATCATAATATACAAACAGCATGAACCCCTCTCACTGCGACTTTAAGGTTTTCTTTGTTCGATAACGAAGAAACTAAGTTACACATCGATGAATTAAATTATTGACTTTTGAAAGTAATTTCGTCATAGCGATATCAAATAAAGTTGATTTCCTCGTAGCTTGAACACCTATCTTGTTAAAGGTGTATACAATAAATGAATTTACAATTTATTATGATTTAAGTGACAGTCGTAAATAATGTCCTGTAGTGTGTCCCGTTACATTATCATAAAGCTAACGTACTGGGATTGCAACATTGTAATTTATGTCTTACAGTATCGAGACATTAAGTACCTACGTTGACAACATTTATGATGCTAACGTTGATACAATTGTTAGGTTGTAGTGAGATTAACGTTTATGGAAGAGTGAACTCCTGCCAATTTTTTCGATTGCGACGGCCACTTCTTTATAGGTATTATAATTGTTAACATAGAGTTACATAGAGCTGCAAAGTATTGCATATCTTTATTAGAAGATTATAAATCAAATTGTATAAATTCCCATCAATTATACGTAATCCCTTATACGCAATAACTTCTAGCGCATATGGTGTGCGTTTGTCTGTTCGTCTGTTTGTCCAGGCTAATCTCCGAAACTACTGGACGGATTAAAATTAAACCAGCGCTACAGGCCTGTTCATATTGACCTTAGAAGGAAAAACAACCAATGTCGTATATAAAGAAATACTTTAAATTGTGTAACCATTAAGGACGGAATTTCGGCACCACTGCAACAATAACAAATCACTTTGATTATAATAGAACTACGCTACTCGAACGAAGTCTCGGGCACCAGCTAATGCTTTCTAAAACTGTCTACCTTATGCCAGCAACTTAGTGACTCATAATGTGATTTGATGTGTGACTCTTTAAATTAATTGCACCGATTACGTAATTTATTAAACTAAAAATCCATAAATTAAATAAAAATTAAAAAAAAAACAAAAACCTTAACTTTAAAAATAATAACTAAATACAAAATCAACTGAAAATGCGGGGACAAGATTCAATTTTTCCATGCAATCTGAGGCATGCACAAAGCCCTAAATATTTATGCTCAGACTGCATGTGAATATTGAATTTTTATCTTGTTCCGGCATTTTCGGTTGATTTTCTATTTAGTTATTATTTTTAAGGCAGGCGGGTTTTTTGTTTCTTTTTTATTTTAATTTTTCAGGTTTGCCTAATACAATGAAAAATTAATATCAAAAATAAATGTGATTCCAATTTTACCATCTACAATAGCTGATTAATAGAAATGCAAAAGTGCGAATGGAACCGTAATAAACAAACATTGTAGGACTAACAAACATGACATTGGACAACAAATCGTCATTTCACTCTCAAAGATCAAGCTTAAATGATAATTGCAGAAGCCAATGCTCATCAGTGAATCAATTCACTTATTGCAACGATGTTTGCGCGAATGGACCACGTATTGACGTGTGTAACGAGCCGTCAAACGGTTGCATTAGGCAACAATACAGCGAGTCCGGATCTCAATCCAGATTAAGATATTATTCTCGCTGAGCTGAATACTGACACTGTTGTTCTCATAGACGACACAATCAACTAATGTATGTTATTGTTAGGATTGATGTTCTGATGTTGATATTAAGAAAATAAAAGTTCAGCAAAATTGTTCCACTAAAAAACTAATTATAATTATGACGATTTTTGTCTGAAAATAGGTTTATTTTTTTATGGCAGAAGCGCAGTAATCGTAAATGCATTAACTTATTTATGTAATCATGCTGTGATAAATAACGACCACTTATGTTTTTTTACAGGTGAGTAACTTAGTTAAAATAAAGGAACAGTTTAATAACAATAATAACAATAAATATCATTTATTTCAGACTTTTCAACTTATAATGTTAGTTTACATTTAAGACTTACCTATATGTAGTGCTGTTTAAATAAATAACAATTAAAATTTTATTCTATACATAATATAGTCTGTTCATGAAATTAAAAAAAAAGAGGACCACCAAATGCTCTGTAAAGAGTATCTTTGTTATCTGTACATTTAGTAGCAACATTTTGCTATAACTATAAAACATGTTTCGCTAAAAAGTATTTATGTTAAGGATATATTTGGGAAGTAATAAACTATGCAGTTACTGAATATATGCTTACTATATTTTAGTCGAAACAATTTTGGCTCTTTAACAGTGTGAACGATGTTGGGAAGGACTAAATAGTTATGAGTAGGAATTCAGCCAAGTTTTGGGAAGGCCAAACTTAGTACATATTTTGTTGTAATTGAATACTCGAGCATAATACTATTTTGTAAGTCGCGCCCTTCGATTGAATGTATTTTATATTTGGATGGTTATAAATCGTATTAAGTTAAAAACTATGTTTAGTTTGCTATTAAAAATTATTAGCGTACAATAAATCACACCTAAATAAAAAAATACAATTATTATGTAAGAGTAAGATATATTGCTACATTAAAACAGAGGTATTAACTCTCAAAAAATTGACGTATTTTTTTCACAGGAGGCAGTCTCATGGAACAGACTGTACATAAATGTAGGTACTTTTATGAATGTCGTTCGGCTCTAATAAGCGTTGTTTTTTAATTTTAAAATATTTTTTTTCGAATATTCACAAAAGTGTGATGTTGGCCAATGTGCTCAGACCTACCCGATATACAAACAAAATTTCATGAGTATCGTTCGAGCCGTCGCGGAGGAGTATGGTAACATTGTGACATGAGAATTTTATATATAAGAAGATAATACCTATAATATAATTTATAGTTTTAACTAATTAAATAAACCTCATTATACGCGCCACGATATCTGCGATGCCTTTAGATAGCTGCAATAAATGAGGTTTGCAGGGACATTGCCAGCAAATGCCGAATCCCAAAAGAGTTACGAGTAAACTGATTCTTTGAAGATCCCTTAATTTTTATTGCTATTGATCCCAAAATAAAGTATTAACTCTCTTAAATCTAAAAGCGCTCATTTCCAGAGATATAAGCTCATACCTCTTACAGATAAACAAATTAAAAACATCTCTCTTAAATTAGTGTTACAACAATACAACGGTCTAAGTCGTCGTCATCGAACTAAGTGAAATTCAGTATAGAGGCGTTGCTGCACTTTCCTGTCTTGACCTCTCTTGAATATAAACTTGTTTTTTAAACACAAGATCTCTGTTTATTTATAGGGTAGTATTTCAACGAGTTACTGTAATTTACAGTTTTAAGTGTCAAAAATATTGAATTTAGCGTAAGTATAGAATTACTAAGTGATCGACTGACTGCGAGCTACGAGAAATGAATAGAACAGCAATTAGTCCATTGAAAAGTTACATTTAGGGGGTTGCGTGCGTGCGTGCATGCATGCGTTTTTTCATGCTAAGAGGACGCAATATAATTTTTTTAATGTGTAGGAGGGGGTCAATATAAGTTTAAGTTCAAATTTGTGGGCTCGCTCGGGTCACTCGAGTTATTATTCCCCTTATTTATATAGTTTTACATTTACAGCTACCGTAAACACATTTTAGAGCATATCAAAAAAATATAAATTTCTATGCCGTGAAATGTACAAAAAAAATAAAAAATATTATGAACATCCTTCCGGTGCAGTTGGTTAAATAAGGCAACTGTTCCGTTGCTTAATATACCGTGAGCTTGGAACACTGGTATTTTTGGTGAATAAATTACAGCACGATGAGCGGTCGGTTTTAGGAAGGGATTTTCAGCAGAATGTTAAATTTAATACCACGTAACTCAAGTTGAAATTGTAGACGCGGACACAGTTATATGGTTAGCATGTGGCAGCTACGTCATCGCCTTTCCTGCGGTTTGTGATTTTTTTTTTTTTCAAATACAAATCTTTATTGCAATTAATTTAATAATTATTCTTAATTTCACGATGTACAAACTGGTGGAGATTGAAATTATATAAACTTGAGCGCTGTTACAATATAAACGTTACTGCATATGTATAGTAGGTATAAATAATATAACCATTGCTCCATATGGCAAAACTGCCTCCATTTGTATTTGTACGCTTTATTTAACGATGCCTATTTGCATCAGGAAAAATGAAATATAGCCCTAACACTCAAAGAGGGCAAAGACTCAGAAAAGAATATATGAAACGCATTTTGAAGTTGCAAGCATATTATATTTTAATGAAGAGTGAGTAGGGTAGCTGAGGATTCTACCAATCGTCCCTATGAATCAGCAGAAGGCGACGTGAATTGGGACGACTAGAGGGTCCGATTCGGATGCATTAAGCGCATGCTACTTCGATGTACTGGGGCCAGGGGTCAGGATGGGAACCTGACTCTATTGCCCGGTTTCGACGACGCAGTAGGAACTGTTCAGGTGCAGCCGGACAGTCTCCAAGCGGGAGAAGTCTGACCTTTTCACAAAGGCCAGCCTGTGGGAGGGATACTGTTGCCTGTACATCAGGGACTCTCCAATCACCGCGGCTGAAGGGGTTTATTCTATATTGTACTAAGTGTCGGTTCCGACATAGATATAGGGGCCACTCGGACCACCACGTTTGTAAAAGTCGGTATTATCGTTATGAGCATAAACGGTTATTATACATTTTCTACTGTCTGTTCTCGGACCACTGGGCGTGAGAAACTGTCATTGCCATTGTGGAAGCGTTGTGTATTTTCATTGAGAGTAATCACTGCTAGTGCGTATTTGTAACTTATTTCTAAATTAAATTTTAAATTATATTGTATGTATATGTATATATATGTTTAAACAGTCGCATCAGAATTAATTTTGTCCAAACATATTTTTACAAGCTTTTATTCACGTCACTAAATATTATGCTACAACTCTTTTTCATTAAATGGCAAAACATTGTTTTGATGGTTAGATTGCTAGTGAAAGCAAAAATATATGAAAATTTGTGTGTACACTATGTATTAAAGGAAAAACAGAAGGTTCATTTCTTGGCTATTTACCACTTGTAGCTATTTTTTTCCAAGTCAGTGAATAGCAGAACAATCTGTGTAGAATATCTTTTAGGGAACCATAATAGAAAATCGAGTGTAACAAAAATGGCGTACCCTTTTTCCTTACACTACCCAAGCAAATCCTGTACACGCAAGGCTGAAATAAAACTTTTGCCAAGGTTTTTGTTATACAGAACTAACCAACCCATAGCATTCTTAAATTCATAATCTTTAGTAAAAGCGTATTGCTATGATAAATTTACGCAAATTAATGCTTACTATCGCCGTTATAAAACCCTTTTATCAGATTTTCAGTCTGTCTTGTAAGCACAATAACTAATTACATAAATTATCTTATAACTCATCGTTACATAGTTTTTTGATTATAGTGCAGGCTTGCAGT
>LUGF01053641.1:64113-78488 GCA_001625245.1 Calycopis cecrops
AGTTCGTAAAATATATTAAAAAAGATATTTTTTATTAATTACCAATTGTCAACTAATGTTCAAAAAAATATATACGAGATTTTACTTTTACGAGTACATTTTATAATTTTGTAGCATATAACTTTTCAGTTTTTATTACCAACTCAGCTCTGATTTTTATTTATATACTACTGCTATAATTTTTTCTCGTCTTCATATTTAACCGTCTGGAAGATAGAGAGGGGGGGACACTCACCTCTAACAAAAAATGTACTTTAAAACTAAAAATTTTAGAAACGGATCTCTAAATCGAAAATTTATTATTTAAAACTCACAATCTTTTTCAAGTCTACCAATACCCCACACGATAGGTTATTGGACAAGAAAAAAAATTACCCAATGTAAAAAAACCCAATGTAAAAATATATTTTTTCAAGATTTTTTCTATTTTTTTTTCCGTGATCTAAATACCCATACCCAATTACAGCTTTTGTAGTACCTACTTATAGTCTCTGAAAAAAGCCGCGGACGAAAAGACGGACATGACAAAACTATAAGGTTTCTTTGTTTACTAAGGAATTATAAAAGTTTTAATGATTAGTTGCATAAAATATGAAAAATAAAAATTATTAAGGCCATTATTATTCATTAATTGAAAGATGGCCATGCCATTAATATTTTCAGGTCCATTAACTTCTTTATCTACCTAAGCGCGAATAAAATGTAGGTAAGTCAACAGAATATATTTTATTGCGTAGGTTTCTATCGCTGCGGAATCATTAATAGACATTACGATATAGATTATAAATGTCATTTTTATAGAAATATATATTATTCGGATCTCGTACTACGTAAGATCACCAGTTGAGTAGTTACGTCTATCACAAATCATCATTAGAGTTGTTATATCTAATCGAAACAGGGCGTTTCGATTCCAGCCGGAATCATGTTCTCTATTCGACGAAGTGTACAATATTAATCACCTTACTTAGATAGGTATCGGCAATTTGATCTTCAACTCGACAGCCAGAGCGAAGTCCATTTCATCGAAATTGATTCCGAACACATCTGACGTCTGAGATATTCGGTGTTGATTTAATCAACAATAGTCTGGTAGTCGTATTTTCTAATCTTTATATATTATATATATGACCGGTCGCAGACATATAGTCATACGACAATATCGCTATCTCGCAACTGCATATAGTTAATTGACATTAATTGACACACATAAGCGACTGGGTCGTTGCGTCTGGCGTCTCGAAGTGTGCGTTCCCTGTGTCTAGTTGCATTTTGCTTCTCAAAAGCCACTAAGTCGCTGGTCACCGCGTCTAAAAGTCTCACGAGTGCTGTCGCGCAAACATGGAATAAGTTTCATTTTATCTTTTTGAAACATCTTTTGTCTCGCTACGCGTGTTTTTTTTTCAAGGCGAGCTAAATACATCGCTAAACAATTTTGACGTTGGTTGAAGAATGTTTTGTTCGTAAAATGTTTAAATTCAATTCAATTTAATTAACATATATTAAAAATATAATTAATTTTTATATTTATTTATTTCTATAGGATTAAAAAAAATAGAATCAATTCAAAAATATACGATACCCGTGTTTTACAAGATCAGTAACTGTTAGTTTTATTATCTTTTGTACAAAAACAAGTATAAAAGTGATACCGAAAGAAAATATCCGGACGTATTATTTCATTTGTTTGTGTAGTTTTTGTGAAAAATGTCATTGCTACAGATACTGGTCATTGCTGTCAAAAATGTCGGATTACTCTCAATGTGAGGAATTTTATAATTCAATTTTAAAAAGGAAACGCAAAGAAAATAAGGAAACTGTTATAAAAAATAAGAAAGTAAAGGGTGAGGAACACGTAAATCATAAAAATAAACCGGCAGCAGCTCAGAAAATCTTCAGAGATTGAAACATTATTTGAGTGAACCCTACAAGATGATTATTATTTATGATAAATTATGTGAAATCAAATCAAAATCAAAATCAATTTTTTTTTATTCAAATTGAATTTAAAAAATTGCTTTTTGAACGTCAAAAAATTTCATCTACCACCGGTTCAACCCTAGCCCTGTCCTGAGAAGAACCGGAACAAACTCAGCAAATAACAGAGGAAGGATAAGATATTGATATTAATGCCACACTGCATGAATACATGTAGCCGAATTGGGCCGGCACGACCGGGGAGGTAGCTCTCGCTTACACGAGACCGGCGCGCGGCGTAAAGTGATAGCTGTGCTGCTGCGTTTCGTGCAGTCTATAAGTAAAGTAGCCAGAGGCTGGAGGAGGAATGAGGGCAACGCATCCGAAACTAACGGATATTTGGTATAAAAAAATATCCATACCCGTAACCGAATCGCAAATAAATGTTTCGGATAGTATGAAATAGGAGTGAAGCCTAATTGAACCCGTTGTAAAAATACGAAATATGCATACAAATGGTTTTATTTATGAGGCAATAAATGAAATATTTTATAATTTTATAACATATTCCTTTTATGGGTTTTTAATTATTTACCCTGTAGTGAACCATTTTTTAACTCCTAGAAAATAATACAGAATTAAATGTAGGGTATTTATTTCTTGAATGTCAACACTCAACACAATGTCAACACATTTAGTGCTGCTATCTCATGTGGCCATCCTAAGACTTCGTCTATTGTATTCTCTGTCTACGCAGTAAACGTATAAAATATCATACGTGTTCAAATAAGCACAAAAACAAAGATACTCTTAGTATTTTTTATTCTTTAATGTAATAATGGCAAATTGACCTCGACGAGGGTTTATTTCGCTATATCATCATATTAACGCCTACCCTCATTTCGTACGAATTGAACTAAAAATATAAGTTTGTGATGTTTTTTTTTGTGATTTATTTATAGTTTTTTGATCTATTCCTTTATTTATACTGTAAGTTCTTGTTTCCAGGCATTTCCTGGAAGATAGTAGGTAAGATAGGATATTAAGTGCAGACCATGATATTTGACCAATATAAAAAAAGAAATATTGACAAACAGGTAGGTAGTAGACAGACGAAAAACTAATTTTATAATATTACTATTTGACGTTAAAATTATTGCATTTTAATGCAATTTGGCTCACTGATATAGAATACTAAATTCCAATACAGGATTTCCTTGTCATAGACTTTAAGCGAGTGAAACCGAGAGACGCAGCTAGCATTTTATACAGTTGAACGTTTCGGTTTCCTAAATAAGTTTTTAAACAAGCCGGCTAAAAGAGTGATAGCGTTAAACGAAATTGGACATGTGACTGACGGCGTACTTCTAAAAGCTAGTTCTAAAAACGCTTGCTGTATATTTCACGTTGCTTATTTATTTTGAAATTTTTGCCTACAAGAAAAATATTTTAGTTAGAACGAAATAATATAATTATTTACAAAATTAATCATCATCACAATGTTACTGACAGTGTGATCAATATAAGCCTCTTTGTATTTATTACATCAAATATAACATAACGCTGATTTTCAGTAACCCCCGATTTTTATTACTCTATTATTATTAAAATAATGTTTGTATGAGGCAGAGGCATGATGCGATGTCACAGCCTATTTGGACCAGCAAGACTGGGTAGCTATATCTAACTGACAGGATACCGTTAAGGCTTTGCTGTTTCGCTTTAGTGCGTATTTATAAGTATTTGGCGACCCATTGCCATTGTTGAAGGAGGTAAATACATCTACATCTATACAGCGGAGTAGATGGAAAAGGAGTTTGTAGTTGACCTAAAAGGAATCTTTTTTCATTGCGTAGCTAACCTAACGTTATTTGTTTCATCAAATTATCAGTAAAGATTATGTATAACATAACATCACACATACATATTACGTAAGAGCATGTGTTTCTAAAAAATATAACATGAAATATTGTTTCCGAGTAAGTCACTGAAAGGCGGTAATTGATTTTCTGCGTCGTCAAACACCTTTTCCATTATCATACAGAATCGCAAGTAACAAGGTGTACGACTTTTTATCAAATATATTCTAATAGACTATGTTTTCCTGGTCTTTGTTGTACATCATGCGAAAAGTCATTTCCTTATTACCATTATTATTATTTATTAGCCCTTTCTCGTTTATAGTTGAATGGCTTTTTTAATGGACGCCTAACCGATTTTTTGCTAACCGTATTCGACGAAAAAATTAAAACAGTAATAGGGCTGGTCGAAAGATTTACTAATATTTACTTACTTTGAAAATTTTATAAAATCAATATAAATAGATACAACTATTTAATGAACTTATTATTAACACAAACAAACTGTTATCTATATACATATATAAAACTCAAACGTGACATAGCCATCTATCAACGCACAGCCCAAACCACTGGACGGATCAAGCTGAAATTTGGCATCCAGGTAGATGTTACGACGTAGGCATCCGCTGAGAAAGGACACTAAGCCGGCCTCGTGTAAGCGAGAGGTATCTCCCTGGTTGGCTGCATGCAAGCATGCGTTGTGGCACTGTCTCTTATTAAAATTACAATATCAGATCAGGTTAACGATTTCGTAACAATGCATTGTAAATTTTAATCAAACTTACATACTTACCTATGTGTACCAAAATTTAGATCAAATAAATAATAGTGAGTTTAATTTAACTTGCAAGATTTGACCCTTTTAACATACTTAACTAAATAAAATTATAACTAAATATTTGTATTATAACTTTGTCGCAATATCAACTGTCTGTCATCATTATTATTATAATTATTATTATCTGTCATATCCTATCTATAAATGCCCAATGACTTACATCAATGGATCTCAAATATGTAAACTTTTCTACTTACTGTTTCTTCTATGTGTTCGACTGTACTACTTGTTTGTTTGTACTGTTACTATTAGATGTTTCATACTGTTTGACTTGATACTGAGAAAGACCGCTTAAGCATGCGTAAATGTAGGCTCTAACACGCTGCACATGTATTTAATATTTCGTCGTTGCCAAAATATAACCTCTCATGTGCCAAACAACAAATTTTACAGGAACCAAATAAAACATCGCCCTGAATTTTTTTATATGAATGTGTTGAACAACATAATTTGAAATGATTAGCATATTTTTTGTCCTTTACGAATTCGTATAGTATTGATTCTACTAAATATAATAGGACATTTTATTTATTTTTATTTTTTTCGACACATAAGACGTTTTATTTGCTATTTATATTCACATAAGACGTTTTAGGTACACATAAGACAAAATAAAGTGTCATTATTTCATAAAATTAAAACATGATTTAGTATTATGCACCTTGAATTAGCAGTTATCAATTCTTAAATGACAATGAAATTGGATACAAATCACCTGACACTTATAAATACATACAGTATACATAAGATATTTTGTACTATCAACTATTTGTAATGTAAAAATCTCCTATGTGTAAAATATATGAACATATTATGTGGTTTTGTGTAGACATAATCCAGGGTTAGAACTGAACAGTTATAATGTTATAATATACTAGCTTGCCGACAGATTTGTAAATCTAAATCTTTGTCAAATCTCCTTCAATACACACAAACAATTTCGTCAAAATCGGTCCATTCGTTTTGGAGGAGTTCAGTGACATTCTCGTTCACACGCACACAAGAAATTTATTTATTAAGATTTAAAAGCCGCAGATTGCTTGTATTATTTTTTTTCGATTCTATATTTAGTGTAATAAGATTTTTCATTTAAAACCTTATTTGCAACAGTTACTCGAGCCATTTTAATAACATTTTCAAATATTAAATAACATACTCGCAAATAAACCTTGCACAAAATATAACATCTTAAGCTTAGCATCGTTGGCGTTAAGCTTTATTAATCGCTTTCTACGCTACACAAGGGGTTAAACGTTTTCCAGAAGACACTTATGTAACACATACATAATACGAGTATATACGTTATAAAGTAAATTTAAAATCGTGAGTCGTCGGAACCTTTTAAATGAAAAAGTCGTGAAAGAATAATAAGAGTTACAAACATGGTCTAAATGAAAAAACCCAAAAAATATGCTTTTGCACGTATAGGTTACACAAGTTTACTGTTACTTGTACGTTGTCAGTTGTCCGAAGTCGATAAAGTTCTTGGTTCTTTAGTCTTAGGTACTAGTATTTGCAAAGCAAATAATTGTTAAATATTCCTAATAGGTAATATTTGACAAATTTTAGATATAGCTTTTCTTTTTTATTGATAATACTTATATTTAATTATCAATTTTCAATTTTTTATTTATTACTTTCTAACGCTCAAAACCCACTTGAGACGAAATATTCAGTTTCTAGGTGATTAAGGAGGTTTCATGTAGGTGCAAATCGGATATAGATATTATGCATGTTTTTGAACTGTCGAATTATTAAAATAGCGCTTTGAGCTAGAAACGTTTTAAAATAATGTGTTGTATTTAAAAAATATAGGTTAAACATATTCGAGTTGTGAAGGGATCAAAAATAAAACAAAATGGTCCGTATAAATATACAAACCGTGCTGCGTTGTTATTTGAACTTGGAAAACGCTTCAGTGTGACAAATTGATGATAAAGTATATGTAATTTAAATTTATTATAATTTATTAATACGCTTGGTAACATCGTGACATTAAATTTAAAATTTATTTTAAATACTCACTTTTATTTTTAATTGTTGCGATAATATCGTAAAGCTTACCCTGCACAAACAGGACCTTTCGTCTTGAATTCATTCCACAATGTTTTAACATGCAACCTGTATGTCTGCTATATTAAGTTCAAGGCAACAAACATCATGAATTTTTAAAAACTTTCAGGGTCCTCGCTGTAATGCACAGCAGCTGGTACATATATGTATATACTTTTCTTCATATATTTTCTTCTTCTTCCCTGTCGTTTCGCTCTTGGCAGGGCGGTAGTGGTCGCGTTGAGGTGACCTCTTTATTGTTAGAGGTGGTCACAGCTTTTCGCACCATCTTCCGTCATCTCTCTCTTTGTACTGTCTGACTGGCGCAGTCTGACACGCAGTTTCCCATTACGTATTTTATTTGATCAGCCCAGCGCAATATATTTTACTTGACTGTAAAACACTCATTACTTTTTACAAAAATATCGAAGAAGAGCTTTAAGAAGTGAGGTTGCATGTGGTTGATTTTGGTACATATCAATGCTTATTACTGTAAAATAGAAGATGATAACTAAAAGTTTGCTATCTCGCGCCTTAGACCCCGTCCAGGTTGAGCGAATCACGCGCGTAACTTACGCGCGTAAGCATTCGCCGCGTTGTCGAGGTACTAGAGCTGCATATGACGCGTCCAGATGCGGCGTATTACGCGCGTGATTCGCTTGTAACTCGCGAGACTCTGGGCGCATAAAATTTGATCGGCTGAACAATTACTGACTCAAGACAAATAAGTAGCGCCGGTGAGTAACGACATTTCGTATCGTCTGGTTTGTAACTATGCGGTGTAGGTGGTCCTTGGGCTGACAGCTGCACGACCTGAGAGGTACCTCTTGCTGACATGATACCGCTGTAAAGTGACAGCTATGCTATCGCGTTTCCTGCAATTTGTGAGTTTTAGGTGGCCCATTCTAGTGGCGAAGATAGGTAGCACATGTGCATATTAATTATGCAGATGCATATATGGATATCTGTCTTTTTCATCTAGTCTTTTAGCTCAAAAGACTCGGACTGCTTTTTTTACCGCTAATAGTATAAAAATGTTGAAAATTTAAAACCATTCCATAATCCTTTTTTACTTCATAAAAAGTTACACAATATTCTAACACTTACATTTTTTATTATTATTTAAGATGTCGTTATTAGGCTCATCACACAATCGTTGTGAGAGGTAGTGCCGGCACGAGATACCTGTCGCATACACGAAACCGGCGTAAAGTGACAATAATTGTGTCGTCGCGTTTCGTACGGTTTGTAAGTAACCGGTCGCCAATGGAAGGAGGAGGAAGGAGGGTAATGCATTTGCTTGGGTTCTATGCGGATGTCTGTGGGCGTCGGTTGCTATGAAAATGGCTCCGATTTCTCGTTTGCGCCGTTATACTATTAAAACAAAATATATTCGGATCTGCGTGCAAATTGAAATAAAAAAGTCTTTTAGATTATATTTATAATATATTAATGTAATATATCGTTACAATAATTAAGTTGTTATTTTCACAGTTCAAAATTTATTATAAACTAAATGCAACAATAAATATTATATCATGATAGTAGATAAAAATTATCTTTTTACCCAAGCTTTAATTGTAATGTTTTACAAAACGTAGTAAATAAAAACAGCGCTTAATATTTAATAACTGTACAGTCCATTTAAATACTGAGATAAGTGAATTACAATACTATATAAATATTACTTACATATTACAATTATTAAAGTAATATTAATTAATGCTTATTTGTACAAAGTACAGTCAGCTAAATTAATATCGAAAGTTATTAGTTTTAATTATATTCATTACTACCAACTGAATTATTGAATATATTTTGATTTATTCGATTATTCAATATGAAAAAGTTCATAGACATATTTTTATTTGTTTTTTTTTATATTAGGTATTTAATAAAAATAAAAAAATAATAATGAAAATTTATATATTATGTATTATGCTGACTATACATTATATCATAATATGTAATGCTTAGATCATCAATAAAATTATTTGTTATCTCACACATCATTCATTGAAAGTATGTTTTTTTTTTCGATTCTCCATCCATTCTTATATTACTTCAAAAAAAGTTGAAAGGAAAATTTTTAGTATCGCATTTCATAACAATTAGCATACTAGTCATTCAGTATCATAATTTTTGAAGTATAATGTAGCGTTTTAGTAAACATATTAATATTAATTACATTGTCATCTATTAATGACAAAAACTGGATAGGAATAATGAAAATATTTTTTTTAACGTCTAGGTTATTTTAAAAACAGAAGATTTGCATTTTCAATTAAATTGAGAAAACTATGTTTTTCAAAATATTTGTAATTATGATAGTTTAGCGGAACTCGTATATTTATTTAATATCACAAAAATAAATAACTTACAATCTTACAAATATATTTTACATCATATTATGATAAGTTTAGTCACATTAAGATCATTCATACATTTATAGCGTTATTTCTATATAAATTATGTTAACAGTTTTACTAAATTAAATAAATACTGAAAATTTTATTTGGTCCATTACTGTTGGGCCTGAAAGTAAAGATTGCGAAAGAATTACAACATGATTCGAAACATTATTCGTATTTTGCAGATATTTTCGCCCCTGACTTTATGTACATAAAATCCGAAACTATTGCAAGAGTTGCAATATGTATCATAATAATATATGATATTCTATTTTCCAGTATATTGCATAAAAAACATTAGAACGTCATATAATATCATGCCAAAGAATACGACGCTATGTGAAATCAAAAAGCTAAAATATTTTTCATATATGGCTCTCTTGTTCACAGTATCTAATAAGTATCAGTAATTTCCGGACAGTAATCTTTTCACAATAATACATCAGGAAAATATTTTAAAGCAATATTATTACTATAATAGTTATTATTACTACAACTGTAATCTCATATCTTCATGTTTAAAAGTAAAATAGCAAAATCAAAGAAATGACACATAAATGTTGAGCTTGCCAATATAAAGATCCCTTGTTCCAAGTATCATGATGAACGGCAGCTTGGTTTTCACCTAAAAGTAATATTTAAATTATTATATCTGACTTATTTATTACACAATTATTGTGGTACAATTATCACGAAGTTTAAATGAATTAATAACATTAAGGAAGTAATGTGTTTCTAAATTACCAAAATGAAAAACTTCACAATTTATTAATTGTGAAACTTAATATAAATTACGCTTAGCAATTAGGAAATTAGGAAACATTAATTTCGTTACCTACAATTCTTTGGGTAATGACTAATTTTTTTGTCAAACTTCAACCAATTTAGAAAAATAAAAAAAATCACAAAAATAAGAATTAAATCGACAGTCTCACTACTGTTAAAGTCAATTATAAGACTCTGACCATCACCGGTCAAGACTGTGGAATTAGCACATAAAACCCACATGATGCTAATACGCTGTCACATTTCGTGCAGCCAGTGGGTTGTTTGGATGGCTAAATAGCGTAAAATTACGAATATCAAAGATAAATCATTATATTTTCTTAAACGTTTATGCAATAACGACTTGTCTTACTACTATCGTGCAGTCACTTCAATTTGTTCGCACCTACACTTACCTACCAAAATAAAAGCAAATTTCACAAGTTTCTTGGTGTCAACTAACTAAACGATACTTAACTGTTAACTATCTCATAAATACTAATAATAATCACTTCTAACCCGAAACTTTGAAAATCGAAATGTGTTATTCATATTATCCCACTTGAACCTGGGAAACTTGTGTGTATAATAATAAGATATTCCAAACATGAATACTAGCGTTATCAAATTATTGATCCCTTTCTCCTATTTACAAAGAAAACTTTATTCAAAGTTCAGTAACACAAGCTTATTGTTCATTAAAATGTTATTTACGAAAACAGAATATGTACAGTCGCCTAAAATATATCTATAGACAAAAAGCAACCATTTAGGTGACTTACCGATCAAGACGTGTACATTGACAGTCACTTGAGAATGGTTTAGTAGGAGACAGGTGTACATTCCGCTGTCATTTTGTGACGCCGAGGTGACACTGATTGTGGCGCTGCAAAATAAATGTACATAAAACCATCTGTCTTCGTTTTGCTCTTACTTTGACAAGTTCTGAAGTAGAATGAGATTTCTCTGAGGAATGTCAAATAATTTTATTATACGCATTATGTATATTGTTCGCAACATGAGCGTCATAACAATTCATAACTATATACAAAACAAAAGTATATTGTTGAATAATAAAAATTAACGACGAAATGGAGCCTTTTAATCTCAACGGTCCCCTAAGTCAGAAAGCAAAATTTAGAGAAAAGTTCCCTAAAGTTTGTTTTCAAAGGAATTTCTGGAATTTATTTGTATCGTACTGATAAACTTTACATCATACAAAATAAAAACAATAAAAAATGTACATGGAGAAATATGTTAAATAAGTCGTAAAAGATACCATGTAGCATTGCAGCTGATTGGACCAGTCGGGTTTCTTTTATGATCTCTTCTTCTAGAAAATAGTATCACTAATCATTTAGATTTTTCAAGCATTATTTGTGGTTTGTGAGCATCTGATAGCCCAATAGAGGAGATGAAGGTTAAGGAGGACGACGCATTCGTATTATCATTAATAGTGGAGATTTTAATAGGCATCGGTTGTCACCCAATGACTCTCGATTGCTCGTTTGACCACTTATGCCATAAAAAATTATATGATTTCACATTAAAAGATTCGAAAATAATTTGCAGCTCATTCTTTTAGTATGAAAGATTTTTTAATTTTATTATCTTTGCCCTTTAAAACTTGACAAGTCCAAAATGAGTATATATATATATAGTATATCCTAATGTAAAGAGATTAAACGAAACACTTTCTTGATAGTATTGATTTATTCATTCCTGTTCATGTTTATGTTATGAGAAGTGAATACGTATTAGCGAAAAGCATGACGTTTCATTTTTATTTTGCCCAACTGTGAGTTGTGCCTATTGCAGCAATACGTTTTTGAGCAACGAAAAGCAAAATGAGATTAATGTTTTAATCATTCTGTTTGAATTAGGATGATGTGGCTTAACACAACCGCAGAATAAACCAGATCTATGTGTTTGGAAATGAAAATCTAGTTTCACATAACATATGCGGTTTGCTAATTAAACAGTTTGGGATGTGCTTTACATACATCCGTAACTCTCACAGGTTAATTATACATCAACGACAAAATGTCCGGAAATAGTTTATATAGGCATTGTTTAATTAGTTGATCCTAATATTATTATAATAGAAAATTTTGACGATCTCATATTGTGGTATATTGTGCAGGATATACAATCCTGAGGCTCTTTCTCGAAATTAGATAAAGTTATGAGTATGTAAAGTTAGTAATGAGGTTTTTTAGGGCAAACTAGCAGTCTAGTCCCCTTGATGTCTACCGAGTCCCATTAATACCCGCATAAAGGCTAGGCATATATTTTCTTCTCTCCTCTTCTCCTCTCCTTTCATGGTATGTTGTGAATGATATGCATGAGAAAATAAAGGTAATCCTCCCATGTATTTCGTTTATTTACCATTTTATTCACATCTTTAATTTTTTAGGAATTAGGATACAAAAAAATATCATTTTAAATTATAGTTACCTTAAATTACGCCATGTTACCGAGTCAACAAGTTCCTTCCCCTGTTTCTTCCAAACGATTCCGAAAACATTGTTCACTACTCGATCGGCTGGCTTCACTGTGGTCACTTCTGTAGTACTCTTCAAAGTTGCACTCTTCGTTGTAGCACTTACACTAACCGTTGATGTGATTGTTGTAGTTTCAACACTCCAACTTTTATTCAACATTAAATCTATTCTATTATATATTGTACTCAACTTTGTCGTTAATTCTGTTGTTGTTGTTATCGGTGTTGTTTTTATTGCTGTTTTAGTAGCAACCGTAGGCTGCTTGGTTGTTAACGTTGATACATATTCTTCTGATATAACACAAGATAGCTTTATTGAGCTCCCAGCTTTATAGAACCTGTCTTTAAGGTCATGAGTTTTATCACCGTTTATAGTTAAGACGGGCGCTGTAAATAAAATAGAGATCTTATTATCACGATAAGCTTTAAGCGCTTTGTTGTATAAAACAGGTAATTCGGTTTATTTTATCATGCAAATGGAAACAAACAGTTTTGGTCTTGTTCTATTATATTTCATTAACCTAAAAGGGAGACAGACGATCGTTAAATACATAAAAGTGATGAAATTGCCAATTACTTGGCGACACCTGATGCAAAAATACGAAAACACTTTTCTTTGTAACGAACCAAAATTTGATTATAAGAAATTGTTATACGGCGTGCCTCTTAAGTGTATATTAAAAATAAATTGAATTTTCTTATGTTATGATATTAAGGTCAAGTCAAATTATTCATATAAGCTGTATAAGATGGTATTTATAAATTTAATCTATACAAATATAACAAAATCATATAAGCAGTCTATACAATTCATAATCGATACAGTTGTTCGCACGCCACACAGCTCTTATATTTTATATTTTATATTGTCGAAAAGACATCAGAACAGAACATCTGTTTTAATGTAGTCAAAACTACGTTGAAACAGTATGGCTATACGTAAGCTAGATGAATAGATGAATATTGGCCTAGTTTCCATTTCGTTTAACGCGATGTCCTCTAGAGTTTTAGTAAATACTAGCTAATTGCGTGGCCCATTGACTTGCAGTTCATAATTTGAATAAAATAAGGCCAACATTTTGTACGCCAAATTACATAGTTGTATGAGAACCTGTCTGAATTCAGCCTGGATTCGTACAACATTAAAAGAAAATGTCATGGATGGTTTAGAATATGTTTTTTTATTAGCTAAACATAATGATATAGTTTTAATGAATTATGTGTACTAAGATTCCTGTTATGCAGAGATTCAAACTGCCCGATTTTTTAAAACAGATAGGTACTGAAATATAACATGAATTATATCTCTAAGCATGATGTTCAAGTAGCAATTTTATCAAACAAATAGGTAGCAAAAAATTAAGTAAAGGCTAGTATTCAAATAATAGTTAAAACATTATCTTTAAATGGTCTATCTTTATTTAAAGAAGTCTTTCATGCAAAGTCATGATATGATATTATTATGACTCAATTATCAAACCACATTTTCGATTCGTTTATAAAATTAGGAATTTCTAGTTCAATGATTATTAATAAGCATGAGAATTTAATGGTTTGTATGTTTTGAATCATTTGAATAAATCTAGGCATATTATTTAAATTTAATGAAATAAGTACATAAAACATAGACACACCTACATAGGTATTAACTTTTCGCCCTTAGTATTATAAAAAGAAAGTATAAAATGTTCCATTTTATTTTATACTTTCATTTGATTAAAAACGTCTTATCCGTAATAGTTTTAAGATATTAAAAAAAAACCAATTCCCTTGGAATGGAGATTACTGACCAAGAGCAGCCTAAGAGATTGCTTTGAACTTTTTTAAATAAAAGATATCATCAGTATATCTGATATTACCGAGCTTAGTCTAAATTATTTTTTTAATGTGCCCTTAAAAATTTTGATTCGATATTAATTTGTACTACTATAAAATTTTCGTATCTTTTACGGAATCATAATTTAAAAAAAATTAATTGTCCTCATGGAGTAGTTATCAAATTTAATTTCAAATATAAAAAAGTCTAA
>LUGF01053641.1:79060-104925 GCA_001625245.1 Calycopis cecrops
AGTTAAAACATTATCATTAAATGGTCCATCTTTTTTTAAAGAAGTCTTTCATGCAAAGTCATGTTATGATATTATTATGACTCAATTATCAAACCATATTTTCGATTCGTTTATAAAATTAGGAATTTCTAGTTCAATGATTATTAATAAGCATGAGAATTTAATGGTTTGTATGTTTTTCATTAATTTGAATAAATCTAGGCATATTATTTAAACTTAATGAAATAAGTACATAAAACATAGACATACCTACATAGGTATTTAACTTTTCTCTCTTAGTATTATAAAAAGAAAGTATAAAATGTTCCATTCTATTTTATACTTTCATTTGATTAAAAACGTCTTATCCGTAATAGTTTTAAGATATTAAAAAAACCAATTCCCTTGGAATGGAGATTACTGGCCAAGAGCAGCCTAAGAGATTGCATTGAACTTTTTTAAATAAAAGACATCATCAGTATATCTGATATTACGATACCGAGCTTAATCTAAATTATTTTTTGAATCTACCCTTAAAAATTTTGATTCGATAATAATTTGTACAAGGATAAAATTTTCGTTTACCGAATCATAGTTTTAGAAAAATGTAATTTGAAGCCAGATTAACATGGAGCAGTTATCAAATTTAATTTCAAATTTCAAAAAAAATGTTTAATAAATTAATATAATGTTGTTTTAGTATTTCTGATACGTCCCAGACTTGGGTTAAGCAGTACTTAAGGTCCTAAAACTCTCGCACTTAAATATTTTTTCTTTATTTTGGAGAAAAAAAAAAGGTCTTGAAATAATCAACGTCACGTGGTACCTTTTTTTAAATAAATACAAAATTTACTTAATATAAAACTTACGTAATACAGTCAAGTTTGCGTATATAGTCCTCGGTGGGTGAGTTGATATCTGGCACATGTAGAGTCCAGCATCAGACCGCTTCACCGGATTGATGCTGAGGCGCCAATTATTGGGATATTGATACTTGACGGCTACTCGGACGTCGCCGGCGTGAGGCGCCGGACCCACTGTCAGAAGTTGTGCTGTGTCCGTCGTGTTGCGAAGCCACATGACCTGGTTATAGAGTATTCGTGTTAGATAATCGATATTACATTAATGTGCAATTTGGGCTGTAATAGCGCTTTAATGAATTTACTTGGTCATCTGTTTCGAACGTCCGGAACTATTAATAAATTATTTATGAACAGTTAAGCCTTAGATAACCTAAGCTATTTGCAGTAGGGGTTATATCATTATGACAACTATGCGGATGCCTATAGGTATCGGTAGTGATCAAAATGTCATTTACTATTAACCATTAAAAATATACTATTAAAAAATCTGGGAGCAACTCTTATACATATTTTATAGGAGCAGACATAAAATTCAGGAGTGTTTGGCGTGGCTATTAGTCAAGCTAGAAACCACGAACGCTGGACCTTACCTCAATGCTAAGGTTCTTAACTTCTTCGAATTTGGGCCAAAATATTCTTTAATTTTCAAACTTATCTCCTTGGTACACAAGCTTAATTTTGTACGTTTCTATAATGTACAAAATGCGCTTATAAGGTGTTGAAATATTTTCATATAAGATATCCATGAAAACAAGTGAAGAAAAATATTAAATTGGTCTTCAAAAAAACTGTGTCACTGCGCCAAAATACATTAAGACATTTATTCCCAGCAATATAAATGAAAAATTATGACAATCGCAACATTAATTATGAAATCTTGTGAATGGTAGCGCAAAATGTAATATATGTATTTTCACATTTTCTTTTCTTTCTGGTTTTAAATTGAGTTTAATAATATTACTTTCCAGAAAGAACTAAGAAAAATAAGTAGTAAGTATACTTTGAAATTGTGTAATTTAAATATAGGCCTCGTTTAGTCTATGAATAAAAGGCTTTGTTGGCAACTTTTACAGAACGTCTGTATAATACCATTTTTTTATGGTATAAATTGGAAAATTCTGTTGACCACCGATCCTTCCCCCGCATGGAATTAAGCAGACATATTGTCTTTCTTCCGTCTTATCTTAAATGGAAAGCTTAGCTCACTTTGCGACGGTATCGTGAAAGAAAAAGATCATGTTCGGCAGACAGTATGTTTGATATAAATTATAATTAGTAGCTTATCTGTTAAATGCAATGTTATACTAATGTTATCTTATATGCAGTGATTACACGTTAAATTATCAACTGTGCTAATCGATTTTCATAATAATTTTCATTATACTACATAATGTAATTAAATATATTATACAATATACTATTATACTACATATACATATTACATATATCATCCATATTGTATTTATCAAATATTATGAGAATACGATATTCCCCTTACAGTTTTGTCCTTCAGCATCACAACTCGACAGTTCAATAATGCTTCCGACCCGACGTGGGCTGTCATTTGTGTCACATTTTTCTCCTCGAAATATGGACCCCAATGTCGTTCGTAGTGATGGTATTCTTGATACGGAGCAAATTGACGCGCCTCTTCTACCTTATCTGTTAACAAATAAGAAATTTTGCGATTAAAAGTATAAATTTTATCATCATCAACCGTTCATCACTGTACCAGTAAACTGATGAACTTGGACTACTTCCAATAAACGCCAAAATGGTCCTGATGGAATATAATCAAGATCAGATATTGAACAAATATTTTCATTTTTAGTCATTACAAGCAACTGTTGAATTAAGTAATAGTTAGCTTAGTTGACGGTTTGCGACGAAAATTTGTAACTAGTCTGATGATTAATATCAATCATGAGTACCTACTTAAAAAAATGTTAAGAAGGAAATATTTAAAAAAAAATGCGTTTCTTTAGTGATTACCTGAAATGCACATTACGTAATTAGGCAAATTATTTAATTTATTGAACAAAACTATTTTATTAAATAGGTTTTTCAGATTTCCAAATATAAATGATAAACTAATCTGTATTTAAATGCAAAAATACGATGTTTCCATTTTGTCAATTTAGAACCGCCGAACCGAACCAATTTCAAACCGAAAATAGTTAATAAAAACTTTGTGTACCCGGAGCAGCTATCTAGTTGTCACTATAATATTAACTGGTAAACCATCCCTCAATATTATTAAAAAAATAGGTCAACTAAAATGGAGTAAAACTTGAATAACAAAACTCTATAAAGCACGCGACACAATTAAAAGTAAAACAAAATACCCGAAAAAGAACTTTCAAAATAGGTAATGATTATGTTAAAGTTCGTGTTGGTATAGAAGAATATAAAAAGAAGAAAGTAAAATAGAAGTATTTCAAATGTTGAAGCGAGTTATCTTACTAATATTAAAAATGCGAAAGTTTGTATGTTTGTTTGTTTGTACTCGTAAAAAGCAAAAACTAATAATGAATCGATTTTCATGAAATTTGGCACACACATAGAGGGTAACTTGGATTAACACAAAGGATAGTTTTTATCACGAAAAAATATTCCTATAGGATGCCATTGGATGATTTTATATTTTTCATGGGATTGAAATTTACGGGGGTGAAACCGTGGGGCGCAGCTAGTATTACATTATAATAAAATATAAATATATATAAAATAACAAATAACATGTAGGTACTATATATACAGATATACTTTTAAATTTTCTGCACATTTTTTTATGGTATAGGGGGGCAAACGAGCAGTCAGAGCGCGTGTCGGACCATTTCCATGACTACTGAATCCCATTGATATCCACATAGAGGTTATACAGATGCGTTGCTCTCCTTTCTCCTCCCAACTCCATGTGCCACCGGTTACTTAAACACCGCACAAAACTCGACAGCACAGCTGTCACTTTACACCGGTCTCGTGTAAGCGAGCCTACCTCCCCGGTCGTGCCGGCCCAACTCGGCTGCATGCAAGCAGACCTCTTTTAATCATTTACGACTGGACTCTTCAAAATATGAACGTTACAAATGTAAAAAAAATATTCTATAGGTATTTGCGTTCTAAAGTTCCTTTCAACAAATATCATGAGTTTTACTTGTCGAGCTGCTTTTAGTGCTTTACTATCGACGCTGACAATGTTTGCTATGGCTCAAACGCTGCTGGAATTTTACGTTCATCACAAAGCAAAGCACGTAGAATTATATATGTAGCAGTAGTACGGTTACGTTGTTTTATGCTTGAACTTATAAATAAAACTTTGTGACGTCAATAATAAATTCGGCTTTTTCGCGTATTACATTTACAATGCAATGTTAGAGCTTCCTTGTTTTGGTACGTTGCAATAAAGCGTTTGCACTGCGCTGTATTATATACAATTTATATTTCATAGCACGTATTCGTAGCGCAATTCTATGTTTTTATAGGATAAGTGCTACGTAATAAAACCTCACAAGATTATTTGGGTACGGTATATGATAAGAACCTTATTTATGACATTATCATGTTTATGATATAATAATAACTCCAAAATATATCACTTTAGCTAAATATTATAGGTATAAAATACTTGACTGAGAAAAAGTCAATATCGAAATATTATAACTAATGCAAGTGATCGTGTATCGTGTTTAACTTCATAATATAATGCGCTTGTCAAAATATAATATGACGTCACTTGATATATTCTATGTATAATACTTATAATAAAATCTTAGGAAATTCAAAACTGTATATTGAATATTTTATAAAAATAATAGTTGGGGCGTGATTTACAATCGATATCGAAGCCAAAAATTTTACATTTTTTAGAATTGTCTGTTTGTCTGGGCTAAACTCAAAAAGTACCGCGTGGATTTACTAAAAATTTTGCATGAATATTACTTACAGGTCAGGTCATTATAGCCTACATAATATTATCTCGATATTTCCACGGAATCGAAACTTATGAGGGTGTAACCGCGGGGCGCAGCTATCATAAAAATAAATATGAAGATAAAGAGAAAACATGAAATAAGTTTGCTTAAATGTAGTTACCATCAATGCTAGTAAGCTTTAGAAAATGTTCTATATTATACGGCTATCAAAATATATAACATCATAATGAGCAGATAAATTTCTTCATCGAATATATTATGTATGTCTAGTCTATAGACGTGTAGTTTCAATTTATTTCACAATTTCTTCTTTTCTCGATATCCTCTTGTCGATAGTGTCTTTTGATTATATGAGATGACTTGATATTATTCCGTAACAGTATTTTTCCTTTATGTTTATGTAATTTTTATTAATGATTAAGGTATGAAATATTTTTAGAATGGGTTTTGTTTTCATTTGTTTCATGTAATTTAATGGTCTTCAAGGCATCTTTATAATATCTTTCTTTAGTAAATTCCAGTTTAAATTTAAATATATATAATTATAAAAGCGACTCTTATTATACCTAAGCATTTAACTTAATAAATATGCAAGTTATTTAAGATCATTATATTAAAAACGTTATTCTGAGAATATAATTTTATGTGGCTATTGAATAGATATTGTAGTTCAGAATAAAAATTAACTAGATATCCATGAAATGAGATCTCTGGGAATAATCAACAATAAACCTATTTAGCAGCTATTGCTATTGGTATATAATATTTAGCCTGAATTGATCCGACGTGAGACGATTCTAGGTAAGTACGTCACTCTTACTATATACCTACTGTAGGTAGCTAATATGTAATGTAGTAGGAACCTACCACATTACATATTATTTTGTAAGCGGTTGTGCTACATTACATTGCAGCCGAATAGAACAAACATGGGAAGGTATCTCTGGCTTACACGATAAACCGTGAATAAACATCTGCGCTATCGCGATTCGTACGGTGTGTAAGGATCCGACGGAGCAAGAAGGACAAGGCATCTGTATAACCTCTATGCGAATGTCTACGTGTATGGGTATCTATGAAATTGGTTCTCGTTTTTCCTTCTATACTATAAAAAAAACAATTATTAAAAATCAAATTAAATGAAAATATTTTATTCTAAATGTGGTTCTTAAAAGTTCTACCATCTGTTCAAACCTAGCCCTGACCTGAGAAGAACAACGAATTAAGCTCAGCGGGACTCTAATTTAAAATTGTGGTTATAATTAGTTTACAATTCTTAAACTGAATCAACCTGGAAGGAGCAGCTTATTCCGTTTCAATGTAATTTGTATCTCAAATTGTTTATTTGTAACAGCCATGCCACAAATGTTTATTACAAGTGATATTATCTTGGATACAGCCTTGAACGGGGAACATTCAAACCAGGTGGGCGTTTCCTCGCTTGCCAAAACATGCTCATATTTTATACAAAATGGTTCCTATGTGGGTGTCTTATTTGTTATCTAGCTATGTTTTTAAAGCATAATAATTTTAACTTGCATGTATTCCTACCATATATGGGACAAGAGACTAGAAATAAAGAAATGATTTATTATAACAAATCGCAGATACAGATTCTATTTAATGAGCAGTAAGGTTAGTGAGTTTATAATATATTTTGATTTCTTCATATACTTTTGGTGCACTTTCATGCTCAGAAAATTTATATAACGCGTATCATGCTATAATATTTTTTATTTTCATAATATAATTTAAAAAAAACCCTTCGCAGAATTTTCTTGCTTTCCAACACTTCTCTAATGGACTGATCTAGTATCAAGATACAATTTGTCTGCATATATAGAAAAGTTACGTCATTTGTAACGAAGCTAATATTATAGCTAGAAGTTTGATGTTCTGGATAGGACGAAGCTGGACTTCATGACATTCAATTGAATGCACTTTATAAAGCGCAGGTTCAACTACAACTCGAGTATTCATCTCACCTTTGCATAGGGGTCTCGCAATATTAATCGTCTATTCGACAGAATTCAATATAGAGCGATTGAAATAGTTGATGACCGAGCTATTTCCAGATTCCTTTGGCGTTAAGGAAATATGTCGATTCTCTTTAAGCGTATTATTAAGCATACTAAAACCAGCATCAATATTTCAATCTTTGAACATCGAACAATTATTTAAAATTTTACATTCACCATGTTCGTGATTCCATAACCCACCCATAATTTCTTACTGTTTACAAAAATACTATGAAATCAGCAGCCTCTTCCAGTCTCTCAGACGCGAAACGACTTAAGTGTCATCGAGAATGGATTATATTTTAAAATATGGCAACGCGTGTGCAAGGCTCTCTCTCAAGGTTTTTATTTTAATATAATTGCTTAAAACTAAAACATTGCCAAATGTTATAAATTACTTATTATAGGTGTCTATATTATTATTATTACAAATTAGTACATATTAATGCTGCAGCATGTATATAAAATGTATATCCATTAAAAGTTGAAAGCATTGGCTATGGAAAATTACATATTTTTGTGACATCAACCTGATATTTTACTGATATTATCACATATCGATATAATGGGTTTTGGTCCAACTATCGTTAGGGCGTAACTAGTGTCATGAAAGTAAAGTACCGTGATTATGATAATCGTACCCTTAAAGTATATTTGTTAGCCTTGACAAGTATGGATATCATGTCAATTTCCATATGAATAGGTATACATTCCGTACTTTATAACAATTGAATATGTTTTTCAATAGTCAATAATGTGTGAATAATGAAACGAAAAATTTCCAAGGTACTGTTGCTAACGAATATTCGTTGAAGTATATATTATACCTATCTATTCTCTCAAGGTGACAAGAAAGTGTGTAAAAAGTGACGAGAAAATTATAGGTACGTAATCATATTTTTCGCTATTTACACCTACAATACAAACATACATTATTGTTTTTTGTTTCACAGGGAATGTATTTCAGTACTGCCACAGAACAGTTGGGTGTAAGGGTCAATTCACACCAAAAGCGCGGCGAAGCGCAGCGAAACGGAGCGCAGTTTGTGTCATATGAATTTCAACTTTATAATAATTAATATAATAGGTACTTATTTTCGCATGAGAAACTCGAACGAGTCGCGCGGATTCCCGCGAATTCGCTGGAATGCGCGAGAAGTCGCTCGAATGCTTCAGAAGTCGCGAGATTTCGACAATAAGTACTATAGTAATGAAAATAAAGTTGAAATTCATATGACACATAAACTACCCTCCATTTCGCTGCGCTTCGCCGCGCTTTTGGTGTGAATTGACCCTAAGGGCTTCCTGGCAGAACTTAATACACACTGAAACCGCAGTTGCCATCGCCGCCTATATTGAGATTTGAGATGGAGATACATTTCTAGTGGATCTGTCAGCTAGAGGGCACACGTTAAGCTATTTATTCGCTAGTTATCTGCTAGTTATCCTTGATCAGGGAAGAAATTAGGTAATTACTCTTATCTGGAAGTAGGTAATTATATAAAATACCTACTATCAATAGTTAAAAAAAGGCTCGCGCTTTTTCGTCAGTTTTGTCAAGTTGATTATACATTAAACCACGATGTTCTATTTCTTTTTTTTTTAATTTTCTATGAGAAATATTCGAAAATACACGTCTTTGTTGTTAAGTTTGTCTATTTGTACTTAGATATTTATGAGTCAATAATTTATATGTACATCTGGAGTGTAAGTGAGTTACATAATTCCAAGATAAAAGACTCACTTTTCCAGCTATATTGCAGTCAACAGCGATCAATATTAATTTATTTCTTCTTTCACGTTTATTTGAAAAATTGTTTTTGCGAGGACCAAATTTTTAGAATATAGTTACCCAGTTAAAAAAATAGTCCTAATAAAATAACGCACTCTATTTGTACAATAACTTCGGAAATATACAGTGCATTCATAAATTCCACCAATTACTTGTGTAGTTGTATATCAACGTTAAGTTATGTTAGGTAATTTACCAGACAAACGGTTAATATACGCTGACATATCTAGGCCACTCATAATGTATTCTCAAATGGAGATCCTCGTTGTAAGATGAAAAGGCAATGTAGGTATGTGTTTGTATATACGCGGAATCAATACTCACTGTGTAACAAATGATCGTTCCCGTCAGTTGCCCCTTCCCACTTAATATTTTCGCGAAGTTTCTTGGTAATGTTCCTGAATATCTCCCTGGACAACGCGAGCCCATCTTTCTCATCGCTCCGGCGCCTTCGTATTACTTCCTGTTCTTCCGGTATTCGCAGTTCTGTATAAAACAGATAGCGTTTAGCAAAGTGATGCAATATGTATTGAAATACATTAGGAATGTGGTATGATATTTTTTTTTCCACATTGAATACTTTGAAGAGGCAATCAGTTGGTAGAAGATAGTGAACGCAGGCGTCCCATGTCAGGGTCGAAGTTTGAAAATTATAATGATCCAAATACTAATAACTTACATACATATTATATAAGAAAGAAAATAAAATATTTATTGTAGGTTAGGTACCTATAGTAATACTTCAAGATTCTTATGGTAATAATTAGTTCTCAGCGAGCTGTATAATAATGACTATTTAAGTTACTTGACCAACTCTAAACTCTACATAATATTATCTTATAATATAGTGACAAAATATGAGCTTTCTAATCTGCCCCCTGGTCTCAGAAAGGAGCGAGAAAAAAGTGCGTCGCGCTTCTGCGACGATATTAGGAAAAAATCTAATTACGAAACGTTGTCCGAATCAATTTTCTTATTTAGGTTTTACTTACAATTTTTGAAGTATTAATTATATTGCTGAATTTTATTTTCAGTAGGAATAATACCTGTTTAATTACCATAGCAAACGTCGGGTAACATTTAGAATAGCAGCACTACCTATAATAACCCTATATTCTAATTACGCATGAAAGCTACTGGACACAGAATCTTTTAGTTGGATACCAATAATATATTGCTGTAATAATAATTGCTCTATTCAATCCTATTCAAATACATATCAGGAGATTTAAATTAATATTAATTTTAAATGTGCTCATATAAAATCAATTTATTATTCATATTATGTGAATAATAATGAAGTTTGATATTAAAATATGAGAATTCTAAATAATCAATTTTCGAAACAGTTTTGCACAATAAACCTCAAAATTACATATCACTTGTTAAAGAATTTGTAAGAGAATTAAAACAAGTGTATCACTTGTTTTAATTCTACATAGAATTCTACATAAGGTCGCCAAATTATACATATATTTAAAAACAAACAATTTACTTAGATGCATTTAATTAAGAACTGATTCTATAAATTTATTAATTTTAATGACATAAAACTTGACCAGTTTTATCTATTTATCATCACGTACCTCAAAAGAATTAATAAAAATACCATATAAAATTGATATGTACTCGTATTCAAGATATAATATGAATTTTCAAAGTGAAAATACATTGCATCATTTTCGATATTTCTAGTTTATCGAAAATGTATTGCCTATTGGTCGCAGCACACTTATCAACTCTGAAAGGAATCGTAACCGTATCACCTTGAGCCGGTCAGTATTCTTTGTATCAAACTTCGTACTGCAACGCACACTAATGGGAAACGTCATGTAATCGTTTCGTATTTGCTTTTCTAGGGGAGGCGTTTACGATCCCTTTACGAATTGATAAGTGTGCGGCGACCATATATCGTACTATGAAATCATATCATATTGTATCGTGTCAAAGCTGCTTATATAACACATCGTTGATGAAACATGACTCAGGCACAGGTTTAATCCGCATTGAGTCATGCATGAAAATCTTTATTTTTTTTCTTTAACGTGCCCTACTATAATCACTAAGAACACCTCGTTTTCCAAGGTAATTGAAAAAATAGTTAAAACGAACGAACAATATTACCTGTTTATGTAGTTAAATTATAATTGGCACCCGGCATGCGTCTGTTGCTTCTTTTTGAGTATAATTCCCCTTAGGCGTACCCAGTACATCAAAATTTCGTCATAATGTGATCATTAAAATTTCTAATTATAACAAATAACTATTAAATTCATGCTCAAAAAGGTTAGTTTAAAATACACCTTTATATACCAACGCCAATATATTGCGCAACAACAAAAGATTTCAATGCCAACCACGTATTTAATTCTGATGAATTTTCCAGATTATTCTCTGCTGCGCTTACAAAGAGGCACTAAGCAGTTCTCGGCGTCGGTCACGGATAAATAGTACTTCACGGCTTGCTCAATATCTGACCAAACTGTAGACAAAACTCCCTTATTTGTGACCCAAGGTTTAACATTTTTTTTATAGTTCTAGTCGTATTCATCAACATCACCCGCTTTCATCAGTTCTGGACATTCGCCTCTTGAAAAGATCTGGGTTCCATTACGTCTTACTCGAATCCGTCCCAGGATTAATATCTCTCGTGTTTATACTTCTGTGACACGAGCTTGCCACACACACTACTCACACACTACCTCTTAATAAAATGTTGATATACCTACCGAGTACAGATAAAAACAATTTTTATCTGTACTGGGTAGGTATATAAAAATTTTATTAAGAGGTAGTGTCACTTATCTGTACTGGGTAGGTATATAAAAATTTTATTAAGAGGTAGTGTCACGTTGCTTGCATGTATGCAGCTGAATTGGACCAGCACGACCGCGGAGCTACCTCTCGCTTACACGGTACTGACGTAAATTGCCATATGTGCTATCGCTTGTGTAGCTCGTGTGGGCTATAAGTAGCCGGTGGCCCATGGAGAGGGGGAGAAGGGCAACGTTTTTGTATCTCTATGCGAATGTCATGAAAATGGCTCCGAATTCTCGTTTGCCCTTGTACTATAAAAATAAAAATATGAGAATATGCCTTAAGCTATATTTTAGTTTTTATTTCAATATTGGTATAGTTATGCAGCTAGTAGTTTATAATATAATAAAATAGTTAATTTTGTTTGAGTATTTTGCAACCACTTTGTAAGATAGTAAAAATAATATAAGAATAACAGTTATTATGTATGAAATAATTCCATAGTAAAATAATATGGAAATTTTATTTCACTAACCTACCAAAGCTGCGTACAAGAAATATAATATTTTCCTTTTAGCATTCTATCTTAGCACAACGCCGAGCGAACACAGTCCATCTTATAAATATTTCATTGAAGAGCTTCTGAGCCACTGTATTTTTATACTTTTTCATAAAAACCTAGACAGTCATAATTTCCAATTAAGATTCAATGAGGCATCTATAGGAATGATATAAATTCCTAAAATTGGAATAGTTATTAAAATATTTTTCTCTCTTACATTATTTTTTTCACTGTAGCAATGAAAAACGTGGAGAGAATATTTTATAAGATGTGGATAAAATATCTTTGGATATATTAATTTTGGAAGACATTCGTAATATTTTTTTAAATTATTGCGTTGTTATTGAGCCCGATGATATCGGATAAGTTATTTTTTCAGACTCGACGAGAACCGTAAAATTATGGTATCTCTAGAACTTTATAACGTTTAGAATCCATCAGAAACAAACTTAATACCCAATTGACCAACTTATTTATGCTACGTACATGCAAAATAACTAGAGTTACTTTTGCAAATTGCATAACGTAAAGAGAAATATCTTATTTCAAAAATAATAAAAAAAATGGCCCATTCGGCTACGGTTTTTGTGTAAATCCTGTCTACCTTAGGATGGACGCGAGTGATAGTAAAACTACAGGTGATAATTTCCATGAGGTCATATTCAGCATTGGATAGCGGATAATCCAGATGAATACATTTTCATAGTAGAGCGCTTTGACTACCATTATAAACATCCACACAATTACGTTGCAAGTGCACTGCCCTCCGTTCCTCTTCTCTTCCTATGGACCATTGGAAACTCACATCTATAGAAGACTACAGAATAGTATCTCGGCACTTTCGTGTGAGCGAAAGGGATCTCGCCGCTCGTGTCGACTCAACTCGGTTGAATACACCAGTGGGACTTTAAGTAGTTGTTTAAATTGTTTTATAGTAATTAAATTTTGACTTTATCATTATTTAATTTCTATGTGATCGTAGTATTGATAGTAATGTAAAAGACGCGTAGACGCGAAAAAGGTATAATATGCACATACTGCTTTCTGTATATTAAATTTCGTTAAAAATACGTATTATTTTTATAACATAGGAGGACAAATGATGATAAATCTATTATCATGTTTTGATATATAAAATTCGGTAATATTTTTAAACTAGCTGGTGGCCGCGACTTCGTTCGCGTAACGTAGTTCTATTAAAATCAAAATGAAAACTATTATTACTGAATATAGGAATGAGTGATTTTACCGCAGTAAAAAGTATTTTTGATGTTGACCAGGCTTAGTATCTATACACCACAAAAAATTTCATTCTAATCCGTCCAGTAGTTTTAGAGATTAGCCCGAACAAACAGACAAACAGACAAAAATTAAAAAAAACATTGAAAAGTGTTCAAATCTATTTTAACATCGACCCCGCCTTTTTTTAAATTTATTCAATGTAAAGACACACGGATTTTACAGTTTTATTATATGTATAGATACAATGTCAGTTATCTCAGATAAAGGTAATTAGGTAATCAGAAAAAAAAAATACAAAATACACATAAATTGTTCCTTTTTTATACGTATCTACATATAGATTAAACAAAGCTCTAGAATAGAACATTATTTCCAGATGATTTCATTTAACTTATACTTATCACATGTAAATTTCTGCCACTTTAGTACATTATTCTAAGCCACTTGATCAATTAAGCTTATAATTAAGAAAAGTTCGATAGCCTTAATTAATTCAAGAGCTTGTGGCTAATATTTTTACAATTTTAAGATAAATGTTGAGTGATAAGTCTCGAATTTTCAAACAGTGCATGGGTATAATGTACAGCTTGCTGCGTTACGACTGGCGCGATAAGGTTAGTATATTTCATCTTTTTATTATGATTTACGTTTACATATAACGCCATCACAACTCCTGGGAGGGGTACACAGAAACCACTAAGAGAGCAATCAAGGCCATTGGTAACGTTTTCCTAAACTGTTATTCATCAGGGGCAAGTCTGCCCATAATTTCTAAGACACCCTCACAGAGGTATTATTCTTTATCACAGACATATCCCATCAATTTTGGGATAGTGCATTGGGGTAATGTTCACATTGTCGCCCCCTGACCCGTACGTAAAAGTGCTTATCTCAGTCTTAAGATTCCCTCGTCTGATGATCTTTTTTATCAGAAGAAGGAACTCAAGAGAAATAGGAAAATAACCCTGCGGTTCAATCGGCTTCACCTAAAATACGGGGTAACGGACTTTGGAGCTCCACCGCTAAGATAAGGCTTGGACTATGTTGGGGTCACAGTACATCTCTGTTACAATATAAAGCTGGAGTAAATTTACCGTATAAGACCTACGCTGACACACTTACACACAAGTTGTGATATTATATTATTGAAGTAAAACTTCTTTACTTGCGCTTGACTGGGGGAGTAAACAGGCGAGAGCGTTCTAAAAATGTGTTGATCGGGCGAGGCCGGAAACGGAACGGAACGGAAGTTGTTATTCAAATTCAAAATTCGAATTCGATCAAGTGAAATCATTTTGTATTTAAAAATATAAATACCATAATATGACTTGTTATGTAATTGTAACTATGGTGTGATATGATGTAATGAATTTGTGTATTAAATCAATAATTAAGTTTTATTTCAGCTGTGTAGTCTAAAGCAACATTTTTTTATCGTATGATACAGCTTATGGTGATATGATTGCTTGTATACCGTAGATCGTAAGTCTTGTCTGTATCTAATACTTTATTATATGCGAGAAGCTTCAATGAGTATTGAATAAGTATATTTCGCAATACATAGCTGCAAGATACACGTAATAAATAATGTATTACTACCCTCCGACCGCAGTGTAGGGTTCTGCGATTTAAATATAGATTCTAGAAGATATACCGTTTCTGGGGTCATACAGTTTATATATTTAAAGTAAATAAGCCCTAGCTTCATTAAATCCCGCTACAGATAAAATAATATAGTTCAACAGATACTCTTATGTTGTTATGTTTATCCTTTCTTCTTATTTTTTTATGGCATAGGGCCGTTACAGCCATTATCAGTAATACCGAAGCCGTTAAACATCATCATCATCATCACACCGGCTACTTACATACTGCACGAAACGCGACAGCACAGCCGTCGCTTTACGCCGATCTCGTGTAAGCCAGAGCTACCTCCCAGATTGGACACGCCCAATTCAGCTGCATGCAAGCATCCAGTATGGCACTACCTCTTACTTAATTACTTAATATGTATTTTTAATTTAATTGGTGTTTAACATTCATATTTATTGGTCATATTAAGAAATACACATTTTCACATTCAATTCATGCTCCCCTATACCATAAAAAAATCAAAACTGTCAATTTTATATTAAAGGAAGCTAGTTACACAATGTGTATAATGTGACGCAGGAAAAAGTGTGAATAACAAAAAACTATATTACCTGAAGCAGTTTGTATACAGCATAACGCTAGACAGACGAAATAGACGCCACCCCACTGCATATTACACGGTACATAACAGGTGCAGATGCATCACGCCGATTACCTGGAAATAGCCATGTCATTATAATATTATTTTGGGTAAAATTTTAAAACGGACGCGAAAATGCTGTCGGTGTCTGACAAAACTTATTTGTTATATTTGTGGTCGTATGTTTATTTTTATTGAGACGTATGGACAAGAACGTGTGTATAATATTGACCCAGGATACTTGCGTAGAAAGATCTAGAGGGAAATTTATTGTTTTTATCTCCTTTAGAGGTTTACTTTTCAGGCGTTATATGAAGATTTTGACAAAGCATTGAAACGTATCAATCAAATATTATTTATTGTGCACAGAACAAAGATATTATATCAACAATAAGAAGAACAATTGAATACTGTTACAATTTAAAAAAAAAATATTACATTTGTTTGGTAAGAGGTATTGCCACACTGCATGCTTGCATGCAGTCGAATTGGGCCGAGACGACCGGGGAGGAACCTCTCGCTTACACCAGACTGGCGTAAAGTGACAGCTGTGCTGTCGCGTTTCGTGCGGTGTGTAAGTAGCCGGTGGCCCATAGAGAAGGGAGGAGAAAGGAGGGCAGCGCATCTGTATAGCCTCTATGCGGATGTTTGTGGGCGTCGGTAGTAATTAAAATGGCTCCGGCTGCTCGTTTGCTCTCCTATAACATAAAAAAAAATTGGAATTTGAAATCTAGCATTTTTATGTTCATTGTGTTTTTTTCATTTTGACGCCAATACATCACATATTTTGCGATATAAAATTAGAGTGGGGTGATAAAGAGAACATAATCGCTGTGATTGCATTACACAAAGTAGGTCTGGAGCCAAATGCAATTTTTAAAACTCCCCATACACTTGGTATCAGTCAAATATTTGTGTACCGAGTTTGTTGACAGAGTGCAAAGTGGACATTATCCGACTTCATTGATGGTTTGATGGGGTGTTAGCTATGAAGGAATGACTGAGCCATATTTTTGTGAAAAAGTTATCAAAACATCGGCACAAGTGTATCAAGATACCATAAGCCATACTTAGAGAAGGTAGTTAACCAAGTATGGTCTTTTCAGCAAGACTTGACGCCGGGTCCTAAAGTCGGTTCACGCAGTCTTTGTTAGAAGCGAATGTTTTTTGTTAATTTAAATTTTTTAGCGGTAGCGTTAACAAGAACACACAAGAAGAAGAAGCCTTAATAAGCGACTTAATAAAGAAAAAAATATATTTAACACAATTTTGAACTAAAGTGGTTAAATTTTTGATTAATAATATTATGTTTCAACTAAATATCTTGACTCAGTTCTTAGCACAACTCAATATACTTATACAATTATAAGTATAAATAATAAAAACTGTTTATTCTTTTTAAAACGTACATATTCTCTTAAATGTATAGTGTAATAAAAGGTTAACAAGATCCAAGGAGCTTTCGAAAATTCATCAGAACCGCAACAAAATAGTGATCATGGTAAGACAATTCATGACGTGTGTAAATATAAGGCGAAGCATTAAAAAATAATTTAGAAAAATAAAGAATATACAAGCGTACTATATTATAAATTGTCATATTAAAAAACTTAATCGTAATTTTAGCCAATTTTCTAAAAAAATCGCAGTGAATCGAGTGAAAGCTCTACGAACTACAAAATGTAATTTATCGCCGTATTTTATACACCAAGAGATGTCACACACAATAATGGCTACTTTTAATGGTTGTTTACGGCATTCGCAGCTATTATGACTTTTGATGTTTATCCTATTATTGTTTTCACGATTTATATTCCGTATTATATATACCGGAAACATTTAAAATTAGTTTTTAGTAATACGATACATTGCAGGCAATGTACGCAAAAATAAATAAGAATGTGTACCACGTTTATTATAGATATATTCTTATAGTTGACGGAATGTATTGTCACTGGAATGAATGTATGTAATTCATATTTCGTCTTGAGTAAATAAAAAACTTTGATACTATTTTCACTTTTCATCCACTTTAATTAATAAAAAGTGGAAATAGTATATAATATATATTATTTAATCCCTATAGTAAATAGCTGAGTATTTAAAAAATAGTTGTTTGCTGAGTTTGTTTCGCCGGTTCTTCTCAGGACAGGGCTAGGGTTGAACCGGTGGTAGATGAAATTTTTTGACGTTCAAGAATCAATTTTTTAAATTCTATTTTGAATAAAAATATTTTGATTTTGATTTTGATTTTTGAGTGACATTAAAAATAGATACACCTTAAAATCTGGAACTGCTCGCCGTCATTCATTACCTATAAAATATTATGTACCTGCTATCTATAATAATATTATTAATAATATACATAACGTTAATCTCATAAAATAACCGACTTGTATAACATATTTATGTATTCCTATATTCAAAATTTCACATTGCAAAGGAAAGGGTAAATTTGAAGAGGAGTTATGAGAAAATTGTATTCATTGACTCAAGAAACTTTGGACGACATAATACTAGTCGAAATGGTCCTCAACTTCAGAACTTTATATTATTCATTTGAATTGATTATTTGGTTAATTCAACCTTCTTGGATATTTACTCGATATAGTAAGTGAATTTGAATGCTTATTGCTCAGAAATATGGAATTAAATTACGATCTAATCGAAAAATGTTTGCCGATCGTGTCCTTCAAACGTGAAAATATTTTAAATATTCACGTTATTGAATATTTAAAATATTTTCTTGAATCTATATTATTATTTGAATACGAATTGTAATAATTATTATCATTGGCACTCCAAAATAATAACGTTTTGTGTATATAATGTAATATGTAATAGGTATAAACACAATTGAACTGTAGAGTTTGTTAAGCGTCTATCGATTCCTACGTGTATGTTCTATGTACGGCTACGTTTATCGATTCCTAGAATTATGTGGAAATGTCACCGTTCTTGACCTCATTCTAATTAATGAGTTCGAACTAACGTATCCTCGTAAACAACAAGAATACCGACAGAATCACTTCACGCCAATGTTACTTGTGTGAACAGAATAGGTAGCGTTTGTTTAGTCGAAGTATCGGTAAAGTTTGACGGACCTGTCATTGTTTTCCGTTATATAATAAATATGAATACCTTTTAACGTGTAGCTGACAGCAACATGCTACTTACATATGTATAGTCAAACAACCAACGAATTTCAACTAAAATTATTGTTTGACGCATAATACTTTGCTATAAAAATATGAATAAAAAACATACAATTTAATACCAGAAATAAATATAAAATAAAATTCGTTGGTATATCCCGACCCAAACCTAGGCTGAAGGAAAATCAAACAGCTAAAAGTAAAGTACAAATGAAACACTTTTAATTATATAATCCCAAGACATCCCATAGGAATATTTTTTCGGGATAAAAGTATCCTGTATGTCAATCCTAATTACCCTCTATGTGCGTGCCAAATTTCATGAAAATCGGTTTAGCAGTTTTTGCGTCAAAGTAACAAACTAACAAACAAACATACAAACTTTCACATTTATACTATTAGTAGGATAAACTAAAAATGTGGCTTTAAATAATTAAACTTAGGAACTTTAATAACGCCACAAACACCTTTTTTATTGTATAGTATAGCTGAGTAAGCGTCAAGAATATAATAACAATAAAAACAAACAAAGGCTTAGTTGGCAGGAGAAATATCATTCGCACAAAATGAGGGTCGCTGTAATACAATTAGTGAGCAAATTAGCTATTACCTACAAGTGATGGTGGCACTATCCTATTAGAACTTAGGGATTCTAAGCTAAACTAAACACTCACATAATGATGCTCTCGGGTAAAAACATTTACTTCGTTTAAGAAATTATTTTTGATTGAAAACATCCCTTAAAGATTTAATTGAAAAAATTACTACCAATTAACAAAAGTAATATTCTATCTCAATACAAACTTGGGACCTGTTGTATCTCAATGCAAAACTTGGGAGAATTTTAATGGTATTAATATCCCAGTTCTTACTAATAAGATTATTAAACAATTTCGACATTTATGCATTGAAAGATATTTCGCAGTGAATTTTATAGTTATCATTAAAACTTGGGGTAAGAAATGATTAAGTTTTTTTTATGATATAGGGGGCAAACGAGCAGGTGGTTAGTGACTACCGCCGCACAATACAATATACACATCTTATTCAAAGACGTATCTTTGATTGTTTATACGAATTTATTAGATTTAATTTTCACGATTGTAATATAAAACTCTAGTATCAGAATTTTCAAGGTAAATGGAGGATTAAAATTAGTTAAATGATCTATTTATTAAGCCACATTAAACCGTATAGTTTAAATGGATTCGTTCGTTCTTAATTTCTGAAAAAAGTGGACGACATACCAGATTTTCTTGTAACAAAATGTATTTATCTGCTCACCATCTGCGCGGCGAGGCGCCAGGCCCTGAATGGTCCGGTAAAGTGTTTGGGTGCTACCAGAAATACTAAAAATTTTCTCTTTCAATTAGTGAATTGAACTAACATTAAATTGAACAACAACAACCAACAGTGGCAAAAAACTTCTTATTGAAAAGTACGTAGGTAGTTAGCCAATTATCTTAAAATATCATTTCGAGATCAGCTTTTGTCTAGGTTACAAAAAAATCCATCGGCATTCTATCGACAAAAAAAAGTGGTCCCAAAGGATAAAAGAAAATAACTTTTAGAGAAGGTCGTTCGATTTAACAACTCGGCCCACTGACATGAATAAATTGCAGAGTGAGGACTGGAATACTGAATTTAAGACCAGAGACATGTCGAAAAAATTATGAAATATAAAAATATCTTAATTTTATTTATAATACGACTCAGGGCTATATCATGTTCCCGGCCCTCGTAAGCTAAGGATTAAGTGTCGATATACCTTAAGTTGAAAGGATATAGTCCCACAGGTAATTTGTGAGGGTCCAATTAGAAGTTGATTAAAATTTTTAATATGACAACTTGTATTTTATGGCAGTAGATTAAATTCCCCATTACGTCTATATTGTTATTTATTTTTATTATATTATATATTATTTATATTACTTTGAGATCGATTATGTGTGCAGAATCTTTATATTACTGTAATTAATTGCTGATGTTCTTTAAAATCCGTATATCCCTTAGCTAAAGATTTTTTTAAATAAAATATTAAAATTTAATTTTTTATCTGCTTCACTTTTTTCACTTTTTTACAAAAGTCAAAAAAAAAGTCAAAAAGTTTTTATTCAAAATAGAATTACAGGAATTACTTTTTGAACGTCAACAATAAAATCTACCACCGGTTCAACCCTAGCCCTGTCCTGAGAAGAACATACATACATAATTTGTTACATCTCTTAAATATTTAATAAATTTTCTTAAATAATTATATTTTATGCACCAAGGAGACCAGAATCGATCTGAATACTTCATGTTATCGATAAAAACATTCCCCTTAAAAATACATTTAATGTTTTTCAAAAAATATTATAAATTTGGAGAAAATATTGATGTTTCTCGAAAAAACTACAAGTTGTTCCTACTAAGATGTTGAAATACGACTAAAATATATGTGTTAAATTATACAAGTTTAGCAAATCATTGCGCAATACTAGAAAGCTTAAAACTAAACACGAAAAATTGCTTTTGGAACAAACACATAAAAGGGTTACAAATTGTTTTATATCAATATGCACTTTTTTTTTACCAAAATGCTGCTACTTGTATCACTTTTCACAATATTATCTCCGAAACTATGGCAAGTACTTGAGTTGGACCAAAATATTCGTAATTTTTTGCTAATTATTTTTATATAAAAAACAAGTCTACGTACATCATTCATCACAGGAGGCACAGATTTGTATACAGCAGCCGATTTCAAAGCAGAATCACATTTATGTTTTTTATATTATTGACTATCATTTATCTAGGCCTAAATTTTCTTTTAATCGAGTTTGAAAAGAAACCTCTTTGAACGAAAGCGCTCAGGGTCAGATTGGAAGTCTCTGATTGCATATGAAATGTTCTTACTCACTTATAATATAAGCGAGAATTTCTATGAGATACCGAATAAATGGGCTCTATGCCAAATGACTTTTTGAGCGGATACTGAGATTGTAAAGAAGCAATTGCTGAAAGTTATTACGATTATGTTGTTGTGGATTCAGATTTCAGATAATACAATATTTTTGTCTGTCAATACTTCATTGAATTTGCAACTGAAAGTAATAAAAATAAACTAATATTAATAAAATAAAAATTAAAAAAAAGCGGCTTCGTGACAGAATGTAAACTCTTGAAATGAATTGATCCGATTACGAAATTTATCTAACTAAAAATCCGTAAATAAAATAAAAATTAAAAAAAAACAAAAAACTTGCCTGCCTTTAAAATAATAACTAAATAGAAAATCAACTGAAAAGGCCGGAACAAGATAAAAATTCTATTTTTACATGCAGTCGGAGGCAAAAAATTTAATGGCTTTGTGCATGCCTCCGACTGCATGTAAAAGCATAAGGTAGTCAGTTTTATAAAGCACTAACTGCCGCCCGCGACTTCGTTCGCATAGCGTAGTTGTATTATACTCAGTGGTTATTCTATTAAATGGTTCTTGTTTCTTGTAGTGTGCCGAAATTCCGTACAATTTAAAGTATTTCTTTATATACGACATTGGTTGATTTTCCTTCTGAGGTCAATATGAACAGGCCTGCAGCGCTAATTTAGTTTTAATCCGTCCATTAGTTTCGGAGATTAGCCTAGACAGACAGATAAACGGACGAACACACAAACAAAAAAATTCAAAACTTTGAGAAGTGTTATAATACTAAGTATTTGAACATAGTCCCCAATTAGTTTTTCTTAAATATATTCAATGTACAGACAAACGGATTTTACTGTGTTATTATAATTATGTATTACTACAATAAGTTTCATTCATAACATCATAACAACAGAAACTTTCTTTCAAATTTTCAAATCCATCGGGTCAAGTAAAATTACTGTATTTCCCGTAGGAATAAGCGATTTTCCTGTAGTAAAGTGTTCTAAACGTTGACCAGGCTTAGTATCTATCTATACACTACAAAAAATTTCATTTGAATCCATCCAGTAGTACCATCGGATATTAGCCTGGATAAATAGACTAACGGACTAACAGACAAATTCCTCATTTCAAACGCATTTATTTATTTTTAATCAATAGCCCATTAATAAGGACTTACATACAAACTTTCAACCCCTATTTCATCCCCTTAGGGGTAGAACTTCAAAAATTCCGTCCTTAGTGGGTGTCTACTCAATAAAAAGACCCTACTCACCAAATTTCGTTGCTGTAACTTTAAGAGTTTTTGCTCGGCGATGATGAATCAGTCAGTCAGGACATGTTATTTAATAAGTATAGATATATCCTTTTCCCAAACTCTATAGCTAGTTTATTTCTGTAACAAATTTAATCAAAACTACTTTAGTCGTTTAGGCGTAATAGCTTAGTAGATAGACAGAGTTACTTTTGCGTTATAATTAATATTAGTAAGGCAGTAAGCACTCGAAAAATGTTTTTTTTGTCATTGCATATTTTTTAGTATTACAGTTGTGATAATAATGATATATATTTTTGAAATCCTTGTGTTGAGCTCTTTAATTTGATACCTATGTTGCAGTGTTCGAAGAAAAAAAAAATAATGAACTGAAGTCCAATGGCGTAGCATAGCCGCCATGTTCGGTTTTTTTTAACGCCACCTATCTAAGAACACTTGGGCTGCTAAGATGAGTCTAACGATACCTCAACTATGTAAATCCGTTAAGCGGTTCTAGAGATATGTGGTAATAATGAATATTACATATATACAAGATACGCGCGAAAAACATATACCTTTCCTTGGCAGTCAGGTAAAAAAACAGGCATACAGTTTGGAGTAGTATTTTGCATTTATCCTCCAATCTGCTATATTAATGCCTATTATAATGTTAATAGAACTTAATATTATGTGAGAGAATAGTGAAGATCACTCGCGGAAGAAGGGAAGGCGCATTCTTTATGAGCAATTTTTCTGCATTACTGACTGAGGATCCGTTTTTTTTTCACGTGTAATAAATAATAATGTATTGTATAATATATTGTATTTTTTTCTTTTAGAGGCTAAATACAGAGGTTATACACGCTTTCCCTCTCCCACCTTAGATACTGGGCTACCGGGAATTCACACCGTACGAAATGCGACAGCACAGGAGTCATTTTACTCCGGTATCATTAAAGCGAGAGGTATCTCTCAGAACCCGACGCGACTCAATTCAACTACAATGTCGCATAAGACTGCTTTTTGCTAAATATAATATAGTTGATTATCTGAGGCGTAGAAAAGGGTGTGTCAAAATTACATTCCATTGACGCTTAGATAAAGTATTACATATAAACTATACTTTATCTAAGCATCGAAGTCCCAAATTGACACCTCTGACTCTGACATTTGAGTTGGACTACGTGATGGTAATAGAGAACTAACTAATTGTCTAATACATATTTGTATTTAAAAATTTCATTGGAAGTTTACACTTTTATATTTTCGTTTACCGACCCGAATTTAACATGTTTCACGTTAAAATCCATCAAGCTCTACAGCTACAAAGCGGAAAATATAAAGGTTTACATCTGACCTACTATTAAAAATACATTTTAAAAAATCATAGCACCATTTCCATTAGCACATTTAGTGTACTTTCATTACTTTAATCAATAAAGAACATACCTATGCAAATAACTGCATAGAATAAACGAGTACCAGTAAGTATTTTATAATTGTTTTAATGAAGAAGTATTATAAACTCTATTTATTTAAACCTACACAAAATATTTCTAAAAATACGCTGTATGTTATCCGCGATAACAAGGCTTCTGAATGGGAATGTTTTCGTGTATTTGAAAAGACTCTCTCACTCCATACACTTGTTGTGTAATTTATATGTTTTATGTTGTAGAAAGCAAACATAATGCTGCAAATTAAATTTGTTCTTTTTATTCTATGCTTGCATTATTAATTTTCTTTCTTAGTTATTCTATATGTGGACTGATATAACAATATCTGTAGACTTTATACGCTTCCTTTGTCTAGACCCATGCTTCAGTGTGTACTTGTTTAGATTTTCTAGCCAATAATCCCTCTTTTTTAAATTTGATATAGCACCCAGTGCATCTTTTTCGAGGACGTGGGGTATTTTGAAAATGAGTTATATAGGGACAGGGAAGTTGTTAATCCCGAAAAAATGGTCCTATGGGATGCTAAGAAATGATTTTCTATTTTCCACGGGATCGAAATTTAGGTGGATAAAACAGCGAGGCGCAGTTAGTGTAATATAAATATTCAAGTTTAATTTATTTTACAGCTAGAAGAGCAAAATGTGATTATATTGATGATTTATATTATTTTTCATTAGGTACGTACTTTACTACTAATTCGTGAAAATAGCCAAATATATTCAATTCCTTTTATCTAAATCAACTTCAAACCCATTTTTTAATTAAAAGGTATTTTTTAAACATGATCGATATAGTAATAATATTTGAAATCGCTTAATGAGTAAGGCATCTATAATTATATTTTTATATTTCATAAAATATTTATATAATTTAACTCCACAAGTAACCTCACCTTGACCGCAAAAAAAACAAGTTCTTGTATTTAAACGTATTTCTATCGGTGTTCTGAAAGTTCATAATATAAAATTTTATACGATAAGTTTAGCTAAAAACCATTTTTTTATAAAGTAGTAAGTTAAAAAAATATCGTTTAAAAGATATAAATAAGTAAAATTACTACAATTACAAGTTACACTACACTGCCATATTCGTTTTATAAACAAACCGGCCAAGTGCGAGCCGGACTCACGCACGTAGCGTTTCGTATCTATAAAAATAACTTTGTTACAGCGCTTGTATGAAAGACAAAGTTGTATTTTTAGTTAGCGAGTTATTGGAGTGGTACCTATATAAGAGAAAACTTGCACTTAGAGTAATTGTAAAGTAACTACAGCTTACAACGGCAACCTAAAGGAGTCAACGAGTTATATTTATTCGTTTCATTTTCTAATGTTTATTCACTGCAAGTGGTTTGTATTTACTTTTTTTCAGAGTTGTTACCGGTGACAGTGCTAAGATTTATACATGGCGTTTATTATTATATCCTATATTTCATTTAAATACTGGTGTCACCCTCTTAAAATGTCAGTGCGCTCGTAACTTTTCTGTCTAATTCTAACTAGTTTGTAGTAAGATTGTAAGATTAGTAAGATTGATATTTATCAATAATCGTAACACTGAACTACAATATTTATTACGGATTAAAATATTACAAAAAAGTGATTCTTAAAAAAAATTTCAATAACTATAGAAACATATATTTTGAAGATTTATGTTAGAGCAGAAAAAGAAAAAAAAAGGTAAATATTAATATGGGAAATAGAACAGTT
>LUGF01053649.1:7766-22754 GCA_001625245.1 Calycopis cecrops
TCGCTCAATTTATTTTTGTTGAAAGTGTCTATTGAGATCTACAGCGTATATTTTATTTAGATTTCTCACTCTCTTATTTTAAAATTTAGAGGAGGAATACTCATTAATTGTCTAATTTGGAAGCGTCTACCTTTTAAACAATTGATTTTGTGTATAAATAGTTTTAGCAATCTTAATGTCATTTTTAAAGACCTGTTGATAGACATCCCTCACATATAAGTTGGATGAAAAAAAATATTATTTTGATTCAGTTCAATGTGTGGAGTGCCCCCTTTGTTTTTTAAATTTATTTATTTTTGTTCAAAATTCAAATAGCGGTTTACAGAATACATCAACCTACAAAGTTTCAACTACGTAGGCCCAATAGTTTCCGAAAAAAATGACTGTAACATACGGACGGACGGACAGACAGATTTGACGAATATATATGAGTTCCGTTTTTTTGCCATTTAGCTACGGAACCCTAAAAATCATTTCACCGTCAGAGTACTCAAGTAAAACGTTCCTACAAGTGACTTACCTTAATTTCATCTCTACATTATAAAATTTGACGTGAGCCCACGGCACTATCAGCTCGCATTAATCCACTTGAACAAGCACCTTCGTATATTAATGAGGAGCTCGTATATAAGCCTGCTACGATTATCTACCAGCACACACGCTTCCAGAAACTCACACCATGAAGATCACATTAGTTCTGTTCATTGTTGCGTACTTCGTGGTACTCACCACTCAGAATCAAAACTACTGCGGCAGAAACCTCGCCAGAGCCTTGGCTACCATGTGTGACATGAATATGGAGAAGAGAGCCGACCGCCAGGGTCCGTTGGTGAGGGAGCTGGAGCAAGTGCAGTTCTGGCCGTGGATGACCCGGCACACAGCGAAGGCGATGGGCAGAAGTAAGAGGCAGATAGTGTCGGAGTGCTGCGAGAAACCCTGCTCCAACGATGAGCTATTGGCCTATTGTAATTATTAACGAATTTTGAAGTTGAAAGACATCGGTTGAGTTCTGAAGATATTATGTTATCGATGAAATTTTGTATAAATAACGAATGAACATAAAAGCTAACATCTTGACTGAGATTGAGGATATAAAGTTGTAAAACTTGTACATAAGTTACATACTATGTAAAATGATAAAAAAAAAATTGTCTATTAATGATTATTGTTCTTCTTAAACTAGTAGTTTTAGCGGCATAGTAAACGAACTTTAGAACAAGTACTGTCACCTGTTTGCAGTCGGTCAGTAAGGATCTAAATTTAATATCCAAATTAAAATCTTGTGCCGTGACTTTTGTAGTATAAACTTTCCCACATGCTTGGCATTGCAAAAACGTTAAATTCACTCGACTTGGTTATCGTTACCGACACCATTGTGAATAGCATAAACGTTAAATAATCCACGTAGCAGCATCAAGTGTGTGTTCACTCTCTTGTTCTCTGTTCTAAGAGCACAAGCTACGAAATACTAGTCACTGTTAGCTTTGTATACAAGGTTGATTAAAGCGAGAGGCATTAAATAAAACCACTTATTTGGTGTATCGTTTCCAGGCTACACATCAAAAATAGTATCAATCAGAGCAATAGTTTAGCCACATAATTTTTTTGAAGTTTTTCTTACTACGTACAGGCTGTACCGCAGCTGCTCGTCGACTATGGCCGGCCGGGGTTTTCACCCCGTGCTCGCTTTAGCCGCCCGGTACATAGCATGATTACATTTTTTCGCTATTTAACTTGTTTGAAACAAGTATTTTCGTATACTTGTCGTAAACTTTTTTTTATTAGTTTCGGATTAACTGTAGGCACATAAAGTATATGTCGTTTAATTGAATGCCTCTCGCTTTTATCAACCTTGTATATTATTATAACCTGGGCCAGTTTAGTATACGGAGTCGAGGAGGCGGCATAGGTTGCTTGTAACTTCACTCTCCATATTCTTGTCCGTCATTGCCTCCTTACCTCTCATCACAAGGAAAGTTTTTTAGTCTGAAATTTTACTGTACGTGTTTGGAAATTTCAAACGTGTTAGGAAATGCAGACTGTTATTAAGAACTATAATTGACGTATAAATAAATCATATAAATCGGAGTAAAAAAAAAATTTACACTTGAGACTATCCATAATTATATGAAATATAAAATTCGTTTGAAATAAGGTTTCCCTAGAGCCTATCTATTGTGACAATAAATATTAATTTCGTTATTTCTCTTTCGCTGTAACACATCTAAACCAAAGTTGCTTTGTATTTTATTCAGCCATTAAACTAAAATTGAAGCCATAATTTTGAGCTTATTTGTTGATTTACCATGGTTGAAACAGTTCACCCCTAAAAATAAATTTGTGACTTTGAACCTGTAAATAAAGCAGCCATTATTTAAAAGATAAATCTTATTTTTGAATTAGGTTATGTTGCTTACAATTCATAGAAAAAAAATAATTTCTTTTGTTCCCTTGCTTTGTTTGATAAAATTATACGTATTTGAAGTATACGTATACATTTACCAGTGCTTGCTCCTCCAATATGGTGTAAGTCATATAAGGTGTATTTTTCCATGACTGCCTCAGAAAGAGAGTAAGATTTTATTCATCACAATCACGACATAATTTAGTAATAAAAGTCTGAACAGTAACGTTTATTTCAACGCAGACCAAAAAAACTGGAGAAACAAACTCTGCGATTGGTATATCCTATTACTATATTAATTTGATATATATTAATATAGTAAAAGGATATATCAATCGCTGTGTTGTATATAGAAAGTTTTCAATCTTCCAATCATGATCCTATACAAGATTTATAAAATCCCTTGGCACATTATATGCATCAAGCTCAAAAAGAATTCCTTTTCGGTATAAAACAAAAATGGTAAAACCTAGAACCTCAACGTGATCACGAAGTTTGATGCTCACTCCAGCTATTCCTCACGGGATACATCGAATCGATACCAATTTGTAATAAATTTATTTATAAGAAGACTTGGTTGTCGTAACGAAACCATTGTAAATAGGAACACGTCACGAAACTTTTTGAAATGTTTCAACATCCTTGGCTTCTCTTTTTTAGGAGCAATTATCATCATAACCTCCATGTGGATGTTTATAGCCGTCGATAATAATGAAAAGGGCTCCGATTTCTCGTTTGCCTCTGTATACTATAAAAAAAATTCCTCGAAAATAATATAAAAATGGAAAACTTAAAATGAAAATTAGTTTTATTATTACAATTATTAATTACTATTACTACTACATAACTGGCGCTACTACTGTGTACTGGTAAATTTACCAAGTAAGTATAATATTATTTGTACCCAATATTTCCTATATTTCCAATATAACGCTACTAAGAATGTAACGTCAATCGGTATGGACTTATTATACAAACGGCCTATGTCTTACCATAAAAAATTACGAGCACATAGGATTGAGGTGGGGCCGCTTGGTGAGAGTTCGCAATAAAATCGGTGCGCCCATGGGGGTCTGAGGAAATTTGTGATGCCTCTCGATTTTTATTGATCCTCTACATGGTAGTCAATTCTGTTTAACATCTGACGTCAATGATGTCATTAATCTCTTAATTTTCTCAATTTTGTTGCAAATTAAAAACATAGTATGACAAATTGAATCAACTCAGGCAACTTCGTTATTATTACATAGTCAGTAATAAGTTCACGTAGATCTGAATACGTTTTACGTGGCGTTTTAGAAAATATAGTTTATGCCTCTAAATTTATGAAAAATAGAGTTCTTTCTCCTGTATAATTTGGCTACAAATCAGCAATGGTGCTATCTCTTACAATTACAAAAGTATTACAATTATATTATCCAATTGTATTTTTATAATCATGCTCTAGCGTAATGAGCTAAGACAGGATTGTCGGCACTCGTGGCGTTTTAGTAGTTATTCAGCACTATCATATGCTGCTAGTCCCACACATCCAGAGGTCCTGAATTTTATAGTATGTTTAGTTTTTGACTATCATGCTCTTACTTACACTAGCTTATTTTTATAAATACTTATACTCTACTTACTACTACTTATACTTTATATGAAGACGTAGATAGCGACCCAAAACCTTTGTTAGCAAAGCATTCACATGTCAAGAGCAGTTAGGAAAGTTTAAATTGGTGAACCTAGCCAGCAATGCTCAAGGGTCTATCTAAAATGCCTAAACAATACACTTTCTACGATATGACAAAGTTATAACCCTTAAAATTGACATGGAATTTATAAAACCTACACGTTAATAAAAAAAATACTTTTATTTAAACAATGTTTTCAGTCGAGATCAGTCGGATAGTCATAATAAGCAAAAGTAAGATTTTCACAAAAATATAAGCAAAAATCGTTAAATTGCGATTTAGACAATGCGTCATGGGTCCGTACCTATAACAATTACTACTATTACTACTACTAAAATTACAAAATTGGCAAAGTAATATGAGAAAGAACGATGAGCTGAACGCCTTGGTCATTTAACAGACAGTTGTCAGATTCTGGAAATTGCAAAGAATAAAATGGGCCACAATGAGATTAGATGGTGTAGAGCAATGAAAATCTTAATATATTTATGTAGGATATTGATTATTCGTTGGCTATTTTAATAAGGCAGCCAGCACATGTTCAGCAGCGGGCCAATAAAAGTTAAGTCACTTTTTGTAAGTTTGTAAAGGAATCATCAACATACCTCATATAGAACCTTGGTATTATTGATGAGGTTTGCAGGACAGCCTCCTCAAACTGTTCCATGAAGATGCAGAATGAACTCGAGACGTCAGTTCTGCATCACAGAAACCGAGTGATATAAGCAATAATCTGTAGACTTACATATCTTTAACTTAGAGGCTGTATCATATCAGCAAGGGTCACTCCCAGCTCTTCCAGGCTCCACTATTTACGTGGCTACATATAAGTCAAACTTTAATGCCATTTAATCGTCTTTAATACTATAATAAAACTATCGAGAATGGGCGTAATATTTCGTTCCCTGAAAACTCGGCTTCACTGCTCAATATTCCTAAAAATACGTTTTAGAATATACAATTTCATTTATTTTAAGGGAATGCTTTTCTCCGAGTACTCAGTCGAAACATTAATTTCAATTATGCATGTTATTTTAACTGAAACAAAAGAAATTAATTTTGGCGAGGCAAAAGATGATTAAAATGCTTCAAGATGATAAAATATTTTTGGAAGGAATCTACCAAAAGGGGATCGTTTTCATAGCCTAATTCTTCGTAGAATATTGTCGGTAAAATAATTATTTAACTGTTAGGTGATGAACGTTCGCTTTTGCGAATATTTAAGGTAAGTATCGTGGTATCGCTAACATTCGGTGATAAATATAAAACTATTATTATTATATTATTATATCAAGCTCATTATGTGTCCCATTATTGAGCAAAGGCCTCCCCCCATTTTTTCCATTTTTCTCTGTTCAGAGCTGCATCGCGCCATAAAAGATAGATAAATATAATTGTGAAACATGAGTTCGTGTATTTTAGTAACAAATATATTCTCTTTGTGTTGGGCTTGCCTTTTCACATCAGTATTGAGTTGGGCAGGCCCTCTTAGGTCAAAGTAAAATTTTGTTCTACGTCTTATATTTCAGATTGTAATCTTTACCTGTGCCAAAAGTAATCTTAATCTTTAAGTAGATTTTGTGCGAAATAATAGCAAACAAATAAAAAAATTTGCATTTATAATATTTGTACGACAGATTTAAATGTTTACTATGTTAGTCCTCTAACAAGTTGCGATGTCATTTACAATGAAACTTTGGTAAGCCAAAATTTCATTGTCAAATTATCATGTCACTAGGTATCACCACAAATGCCAGACAAAAAATAGATATAATTGAAGTAAAGTATATAGACAAGCCACAGGCTCAACAATTGACCTGAAACGCTCTCAGCACAGGGAAGAAACTCCTTGAGTTACGCAGGGAAAGAAATGAATAGCATAAAATATACAAAAATTCAATAGGGAATATGCATGTATTTTTTTATATTTTTAAATGATAATTTACATAATTACATTAATGTAAAAAAAATACCAGCGCTGAACAAACAATATTAAGTTCAAAAAAAATGTTTTAAATTAGAAGGCCGATAACAGCTTTTTAAACGATCGCCATTTTGCCGCGCTGACATGACGTCATGCATCATAACAACCACCAATAGCAATGCTCCAATGCTCTTTGACAATGAGATTATTATGATATTTGACGTCACAGTTCATGCCAACCAATGGCGTGCGTTTCACCTAATTCAATCTTCCCGCACAATTTTTGCACTTTTCAATAATTATTTTCTGATTGAAAACAAAATTATACGAAAAAATATTAATACGTACGCACATCTACAGGAAAAGACTTTACATATAAAAAAAAGTATCATTATTTGAATCATACGCATATTCCCTATTCAGGCACTCAAACTACAAATAAAAAAGAAATTTACGCTGTAATATTTCCAACTTCCCAACTCTATGCTTTATTAAAGAAAATCTTATTACCGCTAAGAAATTTTCCCAACAAAGTTCCAAGTAACTTTTCTTTCTCGATTAATCGCTAACGATTAGCTCCAAGTAGTTTCCCGCAGTTCCATTTCCTTATGAGTTACAAGTTTTCCCCGATCCTATAGTTTGCATGGCGCTAAGCGACGTGGACTCTAAATGTGTCAAGCGGTTTAGCAGACCGCCCAGAAACTACCATAGTTGTAACATTGACTCTACGAAGTTAAATCGGTCAACTGAAAAAGTTTATGTCATCAGACCCGTTTTTTGTTCCAATATTTTTGTGATTGCAAAAGGCTCCGAGGCTTGTAAAGGTTGATATAAAATATATAATATGGTAAGAAGGTGTTACATTATCAAGTTATCGAAAATTTTTTCTTTGTAGCCTCAAAGTTATTAGATGCGGGTATAACCGCAAAAGATATTTCATAATATTAAAAGATGGAAATGTGCGGTAAGAATACTTCATTATATAAAAATGAAAAACATCCTGCATTTCTGCTTCAAATGCTAGAGGTATTACACCAATGTCCTTTTAATATTTTTATTTGAACTCAAATATCTTGTTTTTTCTAAGTGAATTATGTTTAAAATGTTCATTCATGATCTTTTTAGCACAAATATAATATTTCATGCTATTGAAGAGTTGACCTATCTTTTATAACTTTTCATTTCAATTTTGTAATGCAACGAGTATTACACGGAATGCAAAATGTATTTTTGCCAGCTGCGAACTCCTTCTGTTATGATAATGAGGTTGAATACGCCGCTAAAGTCCTCGTTGCATATTAATCTCTTAATATCATATTATAATAAAAAATGAAACCAAAGGAAATATTTGGTAATGTTTTAAGCTGCTAAAAAAAATTAATAAATTGAAAAAAGCATTGCACGCGCGACATGGTTTCATTATCTTTGTAGTTAAAGCTTGAATAAGGACGTGGATATTTCATATCATTGTTCTAAATTACTTCAATTATCAAAATTTAACAGGTTTTTAACAATTTCTAAAAGTTGATGACAACGTAGTTATTGACATTTTACATTTGAATATTACATTTGAATTTGGAGTCTGTAATTTTTATACGATTATTGTGTTTGTGTTTTCTCATTTTGGCGCCAATACATTGTACAATATTTTGCGATATTAAAATGGAGGGGCGCCATAAAGAGAACAGAATCGCTGTGATTGCATTACACAAAGTAGGTATGGTGCCAAATGCAATTTTTAAAACTCTTCATACGCTTAGTATTAGTCAAATGTTTGTGTAACGGGCTATTAGTAGCTACAATGAGATTTCCTCTGTTAGTGACAGAGAAAGATCTGGGCGTCCAGGTAGTGTTTGCTTAGATATATATCAGGTACATGTGTCACAAACCCAATGATCAGCGAGTAGTACATGTATAAAATAATATAAAAATAAAAAATAAAAAACACTTTATTTTGTACCAAATAACATTAAAAAAAACATACAATTTGGTAGATAAAGGTACAAAAAGGCGGTCTTACCGCTTCCAGCGGTCTCTTCCAGACAATATATTGATATTGCATAAAATATGAAGTACCTACAACGACGTACGTACATAAGTAAAAAGCGACGACGTCGCAAACTCATTTTACTCAGCTATATCAGTGATCAGTGATCGGTAATAGGTTATTCCATTGTAATTTTATATTCGAGGAAGCATAATATCATGTCTTAAAAACTGGTTTGGAAAAAGTTTTTTTTTTCTTACAGACCTGTATTCTGTTATTACACGAACGCAAACATTATTGCGTTAGTTTTATCTTTTTTAATTAGCGGTCTTTCAGAATAGACATAACCATCTATTGTTTGAGCTAAATCAAAATAATAGAATTATGTCACTTTTGTATCGTATGTCATTGGTTCCAAGCTGAACTCATTTAATTTTAATAAAGTATATGTTAAACCGAGGCATTTCGCACTAGAAGTATATATTACATTTACTGCGTATACCACTGCTGAAGATAGATAACAATATACAGCTAAACGGCACAAAACGGTTCCGCGCGACACTAAGACGTCGTGTGCGAAAGTAAATAGAATCTAGAGCCGAAATCACCAATTTCTTACTTGATTGGGTCGCTTGATGGCTTTTCTAACAAACAAAGGAGTTTAAATGAAAACAAAATATGGGAGACACATCGTTGCGACAGAGCGCCTGCCAACAACGATCTTGGAACGTTCTGTTCTATTGTCTTCGTCTGTATGTAATGACTAACGTCATAAAGTTTATTTTTTAATTCTAATTTGAACAAATACGTAATTCGAAAGACTGTAGGGCCTCTGCTGGTACCTCGGGCATTAATAAATAATCAATTAGATTGTTTATTACAGTTGGTACAGTTTATTATAGCACCTTTACTTTATAGGTGGATACATATTTATTACAAAAATAAAATTCGTAGTATAAAAAACACCAAAAATTTTAAGGCAGCTTCTAATTGTAATAGGTAGATGTTTGTAGAACTGGAAAAGTGAACCACCACTTTCATTAAGTGGGTCTAAAACCCAATGCTCAAACAGCGTGTGTAACGTTTTTTGTACAAAAAATAATATATTAATACTAAATACAAATGAAGAGCGACGACGTCGAGCGCCAACTCATTATTTTCACGAGAAAATATCAGTGAACCATAGTTGATCGATTCCACTGTAATTTTCTATTCAAGAAGGCAAATCGTTTCTTAAAAACTCGTTTGGTTTTTTTCGTATGGATTGTACATATTGTCGTGTTATCACTCAGAGGAAAACAATATAACGCAACATTCAAATTTATTACTTTTAGAATAAACATAGGCATCAATTGTTCGAATTAAAGTAAAATGCCAAAAGGCGTACATTTTAGCAATAATCAATTTCATATCTTTCGGTTTAAGGAACTCGTTTAATGTAAATTTTATGTTAAAACGAGGCAATTTTTTTACTCTACAAATATAGATAAAATTTCATAAATAAGCTGCTAAAAACGATAAAAATATACGACAAAACTGCTCCGCATGACAAATAATTCGTCTCGTGCCACCAGTAAATGGAATCTTGGACCGAAATCACCAATTTCTTACTTGAGGGGGCCGCTTTATGGTTTTCTAACAAAACAAAGGAGTATAAATGAAAACAAAACAAATGGATGCACACCGATGCGACAGAGCGCCTGTCAACATACCTATTATATTAAGATCTTGTAACGTTAATTTCAGTTCGATCATGTGGAAACTTCGATTTAGACGGCAATATTTTTGTTCGCACTCGTAAATGTTGCTATATGAATATTGAGATTACATATAGCCTGAATAGAATAATAAAAATATATATATCAATATTTTATGGAAGTTTATTCATTCATTCATAAGGCCACTTAAAACTTATTGCTTTATTACTATCTCATGTAATAACCGAGACTTTGTTATTGGTTTTAAAGGCCTAAAGTCCTTACTTATTTCGCTCTAATAAAAAATTACTAAAAGGCAGAAAGCATCACAATAATGTGATCACTGGGGGGGGTTGTTTAACTTACTTTATATTTATGCAGCCACACTGCAAGTATTTCGCATATTCTTATAGTTGGTATACAGCTAAAGGCAGTAAGCACTAACTATCATGTACTATCTTTTGCAACACGATGTCTAAAACTCGGTAGCTTATATCGTGATTTAGATATTATGAAATTTTATAATTAAGTTATTTTCATTTAGTTAAAAACGAAAATTATTTTTTATATTTGCAGTATCACATAATTGCAAAGTTTCTCTCACATCATTCGCTTCCGATCTGTTGAAACTTATCAAATTTAATTAAAGTAGTATATTATAGTTCTAACAAATTAAATCAACGCAGTCAACTTCGTTAAAAATAATTAAGTATGCAAATTGAAAATAAAAACTGCTTGTTTTTTAGGGTTCCGTATCTCAAAGAGAAAAAGGGAACCCTTATAAGATAGCTTTGTTGTCTGTCTGTCTGTACGTCTGTCAATAACTTTTTCTCTAAAACGCGTGAAGGAATTAAGCTTAAGAAATTTTTGTCAAATACGGAGGTCGGTTACGTCTTGATGCCTTGAAAAAATTACACTTCTAAGTAAACGCAATAAAAAGTTATAGCCAATTATGCACAATTTTTGAATGAAAACGTACTTTGTCGAAAACCAAAAAAATATCGGGTACTTCCCGCTGACCTGGAATTGTGAAATTTGGCAAGAAGTAAGAACATATAGCACATATATAAGTATAAATCTGAAAACTAGTAAATTATATATAGATCATTGGAAAAATCATTATCAACTTAAAACTGTAATTCGTTGCCTACTAAATGTGTGTGAGCAACCGCTTATATACGTTTGTCTATAACTTAAACGGCAGGCGTAAAGTTACAATAATTGAAAACCATGCATTACGTTTGGATTACGGAACCCTCGGTGTGCGAGTCGGACTCGCACTTGGCCGGTTTTTTTTTCATGGCATTGGGGCATAAACGAGCAGTCGGAGTCCTTTTCATGACTACCAACGCCCATAGACATCCGCATAGAGATTATACAGATGTGCTGCCTTCCTTTCTCCTCCCACCCCTATGGGCCACCGGCTAATATAACAACGTTAAAATGTTTTAATTTACCTGCTTAAAATAATTCTGTGTCTAATCGATTAATTTTATCGTAGACAGTGCAGTGTAGGAAAAAAAATAATGGTGCTGAGGAGGGTTATGAAAAAAAATTAATGTGTTATCTGTCTAATTTCTCTTGGCCTTAACCGAAACATGTTTGAATAACATGAAACAATGAAACACAGAAAAGGTAAAATACAATAATTTGTATTCTACTTTTTCTCTGGTACGTACGCTCTTCTCTGTTTACATGGTCTTATATTTGTCACCTTCGAATTGTAGCCGTACCATGATATTTTCCGTGACGATTCGTGTATAAATATAACTTCAAATATATATTCCCATCCCATCACCCAACAGTTAATTAATTAATTCTCTCATTAAAGTGCTACGGAGAAAAATAAGGCGTTGAAAAGAATTCCCTTTGATTAGATTCCTTCCAAAAAAATATCTTCTAAAGGCATTTTAATTATACTCATATTTTACCCGTCAAATTAATTTCTTTTGTTCCAGTTAAAATAACACTCATAATTTAAATGAATGTTTTGAAGTAGTGCTTAAAGATGGGCATTCTCTTAAATATAAATGAAACTATAAATATGCCATGGTTGGGGAGTACCTTTTGCTGGCATGACCACAAAAGTACAGATATGCTGTCGTATTTTGAGCAGTTTGTGAGTCGCAGTTTAGCCATCAAAGCAAGGCGGTCAAAACATACGATTAACAATTATGCAGATTGATACGAGCGTCGCTAAACAATAAATAGCTACAATTTGACAATGAAAAAGATAGTATTTCCAACAATGAAGTATTAATTGGTCGCAATAGTATTATTTGTTAACTCGTTATCTTGAGTTCTATGAAATTTGATACCCATGGGCCATGGACCGACTGTTGCATTGTAACAACACTTACTTACCTATCTCAACCGATACTACTGCACCCTCGTCTAGCTAGGGCTTCTGTAACGAGATTCTGTTAAAATTTGTGTTTAAATTCCCGACCTTCTAAGCTAATGAACCATTCAAAATGAAAAGACAACCCCGTATCGAATCTCGTACTAAAACATAACGATGACAAAATGATTGTAATTGAATAACGTATTTAAAAGACTCGAATCTAAACAGAAATTTTGCATAATTATACTTGCAAATGAAAACAGATGTTTTTATTGAGTCTCATTAGAATTCAGCAAACATTTTCTTTATAAATTCCTTCTTTGATGACAATATTATGGCCCTTATGTTTCAAATTGTTCTACGAGTAAACACGTTCCACAAATAGTTGCTTATAATACAAAAATGTTTATGTGTTGTTGAAGAAAAAATTGTTGACTATTAAATTTTATCGATATCTTTTAATCTAATTAATAATAATGAAAAACTTTGGTATATTCTTTTATGGTTTTCGGAGCTAAGAACTTTTTTTATTTCGCGGGGAAATGTATCTTTAATACGTGTGTTTATATGTAATTAAACTAATTTTATATTCAAGAAAATGCAAAAAAGCAAGTCTTTTCGGAAGGATGGTTAGGTCGCTGAATTTATAGAAAATAGATTTTTCTTCCCATCTTTTATGTGATTACAACTAATTAAACGACATTATAGCTTTTATTACATTTATTATGTATAGATGTGTGTGATCATCTGGTATGTTTTGAGGTAGTTTTGGAAGCCAGAAGAAGTTGTTATCAAGTGGGGCTGTTAATTTGTATCTATTGTCTAAAATCTAAACGGTTATTGTAATATAGTGCACACACTCAATACATTGGGCAGAATTTGTAAAAAACCAGGCTGAATAATGAATATAAAAGAATAAATTGAAATTTAATAAAATTTATACTTACACTATTTATAATAAAAAAAAACATCCTTAATAATAACCAATGGTGAGGGATTTCAGTCTGTTACTCTTTCCATTCTCCTTTACGAATTGCAAAAAGTAATACAATGGCTTTCGGAAAGAATCATTTAAGTTATTATACAACGTTGATAAAAGCGAAAGGCACTAAATGAAACTACGTATACTATTATTTAAGTCCCTACTGTTAATCCGAAATTATTTAAAACAAGTATACCTACGAGAGGTATACGAAGATACGTTTTTTAAAGAAGTTAAATAGCAAAAAAATGAAAACTTGCTTTGTACTGACGGCGACAGCGAGCGGCAACCTAGCACGCGGTTAATAGCCCTGCCCTTGCGGAGAGCTGAGGATACAGAGTGTACGAAGTGAGAAAAAGCTTTAAATTAAATTCTGTGGCTAAACTATGCTGCTCTGATAGATTCTGACTTATCTGAGATGATCTCACTGCCAAGACCGAAAAAATAAATAGGTATCATTTGCCATAATTGGATCGCCAGACTCGTTAGAGCCATCTCAGGTCTGTGAATTTGGGAACATTAATAGCTACGGTAGAAAGGTTACTTTTACATAGGTACTTTATTTTAATATTTTTTCTACATTTTTCTTTATTTTTAAATATAATTTTTATCTTTACTGTCACTGGGTCAAGTCATATTATATTATGATGTGAATCGGAAAAGAGATCAGCAATTTCTTAGTTGGTTGATCTTATTGATAGCCTTTGATACAACTAACGGATGTTACGAAGACAAAAATGAGACTTTATTTACGCACAGGCCAATATCCAAGAGTGGTTTATTTACTTACGTAAGATCAAGATTAAAATATGTCAGTATTACTCGTATCTGTAGACTTTATCATTATTTCGCATATGACCATTTATTTCGCCGTCCATAAACAGCTACCTAATTGTTATGCAAGCCCGCCACCCTCCCACCGCTACCGCATTACTAACTCTTATACTCTGCACGAAGTGCTACAGCATGCTATCACTTTTCGGTAGTATCATATAAGCGAGAGGTCGTACTGGCCCGTTTCGGTTGCAGCCAAGCTGCATTGTAATAAACCTTAGCTCTAACTGCTACTAAAAGGACCGTTGGAAATAGTATTTCAACATTCTGGCTCAGACCTCCGTCTGTGACAGACCTCTTGCTATTCAATAGCCTTTTGCTATAATAGTAAGCCGCGTAAGCGAACGTCTCTCTGAGAACAAAGGGTATTGTCCTTTTCAGGATTATATTCTTTTGTTCACAGAGCTCTCACTGTTTTTACCGCGTTCGCGTTATCAACAGTGCGCCCCGAGTTTTATGTGTCCGTATACACAAAAAATTTCGTTACACGTGTGTAGTGCTGAGTGTTTGTGCCGTGTTCCGTTTAAAGCCCCGAGTCTAAGCCTGTTTCGCCGCGAGGCTAGTTCGCGAATAATTTACTCCGCTGGTAAATTAAATGTTGTATTGTGTAACATTAGAAACTAAACACAACGCGTACAGCGTTGTGTTTAGTTTCCCCGGGAAACTCTAAATTCAGTGTGTAAGCGGATCTGTAAGTACTCTTACTTTTTCACACCCACGCACTTAGTGGGGTTCTGTACTCACCCATTCCGCGTATGCGGAATGGACTAGGAGTCTTTGTGTGTTTCCCCTTTGTCCGATTCTGACCCAGAATGACTTAACTTCACCCCTCTCTCATAATATATACCTCAGTCATGAGGGATATATCAGATCAGGATATTCTTACTTTCCTGTCTGCTAAACCCGAGGTTAAAGCCTATATCATTAAATTTTTTCAGGATGCGTTAGCCTAGACCCCCCACCCAGATGTCCCCTCTCCTGAGGGTGAATTAGGCGATGTAGGCGAGACCGCGCTCCATAGGCCCTCCTCCCCAGTGAGTGTTAGTGCCCCCGACTCCCCTCGGTCCGATGTAGATAGTGTTAGCCCCTTTTGTGCTTCCCTCCCGGCTTCCGAGGCCGGGTCGGCGGACGACGCCCCCC
>LUGF01053651.1:0-30360 GCA_001625245.1 Calycopis cecrops
TTTTTATTTATTTTACCTCTCTAACTCAAAATTTATAAGAATTAACCTCAAACTCTTTATGTCGAATCAAAATCCGCCTAAGTCGAAATCCTCCATAAGTTGAAAACTCTATAACTCGAATTTTTTGGCGTCTCCCTTGATGTTCGACTTATAGAGGTTCTACTGTATTAGATTACATAATAATAGTTTGAAATACGCACTAATCTTGAACAGACAACAACACATCATAGCAGTGTGTGCTAACACCGCCGTACGCAGCATTGTAGGCAAACGAGCAATTGGGTTACATTTGTGCAGTGCTACAGCTTAGTAAAACAAACTCAAAACATTCGAAGAAGCTTCAGAAGCGGAAATATTCAGGTGAATATATTTTCTTGTTTGTGTGTGTGCCACTGCTGCTATGTAGTCAAACAGGTCCTGCTCATCGGAAGTTACCTCCCGTTAATAAATACTCTGGACACTGCAGGCTGCATATCACATAATTCTAATCGAAATTCGTTACCTTTTAAAATATTAAGTACTATCCGGATGTCGTTTGTATCCGGTTTAAAATTTATTTTTATAATTTAAATTGAAATGGTGGTGATGGTAAAACAAAACAAGTTTTAGTGACTAGGCTGAAATAAAGTCGTTAAGTTCACAATAAAGAGCCATATTTTTACACTTTGTTGCTACGACTTTCTGTAAATTCTTTAAATAAATAAAAATATTTATTTGAAATGAAACAATTAAAATACCCTTTTTACACCTTTTGGGTCTCAATTTTGATATTTGCACCTTCCCTTTATTTAATATGCATGAGAAATTCAATTATTAGTTCGTGTTATTTAACTCTTTTAGTAACATTCCAGTGTCACGACTATAAGCTTTTTCAGTAGTGATCTGTGAATGTGTCTGTGCACCATTTAAACCGAACACTGTGACGCCATGGTCCGCTAGAACAGTGTCAATCGTTGCTGAATATGCACGTTGTTTAGACACTCTCGCAAAAATATGATTAATGCATTATTTTGTAAGTACATGATATAATACACTTGAGAGCAAAGAAATCGCACACCTCTTTGTTTCTACATATTTTGTCAAATTCCTTTCCAAGTATCACTACTATGAATGAAGTTGTTTATGTACAAATTAAGAACATATTCTTATCTTTCTAATGACATCAAAGAACAATGATTTATCCATTGTGTTTTCGGTCAAAACAACCACACCTGAAAGACAACCCATTTCCCGGAAAGCAATCGTCACAGGTAACGATCATTACAGGTGTCAAATTAGGTATAAAAAGATTAATTTCAGGTACTTAGCCATCATTATCATATCAACTGTCTACTCGTAAACATCTTCTGTCAATTTTATCATCAAAGCATGGATACCACCCTCGCTGAAGCTGCTCAAGTGGTTGCTTTGCTCGAATCAGGGCTAAATCAAAGTGAAGTGGCTCGTCGGTTAAATTTAAGTCGATACTCCGTCCGACGGTTGTACCAAAGATATCAAGAGACCGGCGGCTACGTTCGCCGTCCAGGTTCAGGGTCTCAACGCAAAACTTCAGAGCGTGATGACCGCTTTCTTGTGACGCAGTCTTTGAGAAATCGTCATCTGAATGTAGTTCAACTGGCACAACAACTGCATCATGTGCGCAACGTGAGTGTTAGTAGGTAGACAGTAAGAAGAAGACTTGCTGAACAAGATTTGACAGCTCACCGGCCAGCAAACGGTCCCAAATTGACCACAGCCCACAAACAAGCTCGACTACAATTCGCCCGCAGTCATCTCAACTGGACGTATGAACAATGGAGCTCGGTGATGTTCACTGATGAGTGCCGAATGACTTTGCATGGTCACGATGGACGGGCAAGGGTGTACAGAAGGTCGTCGGAAAGATTCGCTCAATGCTGCATGAGCGAACGAGTCGCCTACGGCGGAGGTTCTTGCATGTTTTGGGGAGGCATCATGATGGACACAAAAACTGACATTGCGTTCATCACTGGGGCCAATACTGCACCAAGAACAAGGGGTCTGACTGCCCAAAGATACGTGGAAGACATTTTGGAAGATCACGTAAGACCAATGGCCTGGCTTTTGTGAGAAAATTTCCAATTAATGCAGGACAACGCCCGGCCGCACGTTGCTGCAACAACCCGTGCGTATATTCAAGACGTGAGGATCGTCGCAATGGAGTGGCCAGCTCGCAGTCCAGACCTCAACCCCATCGAGCACATTTGGGATGAACTTAAAAGGAGAGTTCGGGAAAGGAATCCGGCTCCAACTCGTATCCAAGACCTACAGGCGGCTATACAAGAGGAGTGGGAAGGTATCCCACAAGAGACCATAAGAAAAATTATAAGGTCAGTGAAGAACAGACTAAGGGCAGTTATAAAAGCCCGAGGAGGCAATACGCATTATTAATTAATAAAAAAATAAGCAATTACTGCGTTATTTTAGTTTTTTAAAAAGATTTTCAATTAATACAAAACCCACATTTTATTCACAATATTAACAACAATTGGGATATATGCAGCCAACATCACAATGACCTACTGAATAGGCCTGTTTTTTACATAAATGTAAAACTCATAATGTCGTTTTTAATAAAATGCAAAATAATAACAAATGGTTACATATTTTCTTTAAATAAGTTGGTCAAAACTGAACACACTAAGGTGTGCGATTTCTTTGCTCTCAAGTGTATAATCTGTTATAATTATTCAGAAGTGCCTCTGGGATTTGTTTTTGTGCCTCCTTTATTATGTTATTATTATGTATATTTATGTTATGAAAATGCAAATATTCCCAAATGTCCAATATGACGTGGTTGGGTGTTTAAAGTCTTTGTAAATAATACTATAGGAAATCTAATTAAACTACTGTCAATATTTGAGTAATTTGTTTGTCCCGCCTGCGTTAATTTTTAACGTATAAATTATATTTTTAATGCATTAAAATATATCTGTTGTTTATGTAAGTATCGAATAAAATATAATGTACGGTGTACTGTATAATCTACACACTAAATTATAGAACTTGTTTTTCCCTTTTTAGTTAGTACTGCTGTACAAGTAAATATTCGTCCCAAATATCGGAGTGTATCAGTGCAATGCAAATTTGTTTCAGTTGGAATCGATAAAAATTGCTCACCAATTAAAAATATTAACAGTATAAGTACTGCAACATCTCCAATAAAAATCATTACGTCAAAACAGAAGCTACAGATAGTCAATACTAACACTAACTACCGGGTTGACTAACGTAGTGTGTAACCTCAGATACCTATATCCCCCTCCTTCCGCGAATGTTAACCGATGGGCACGCGTTTGCAATACGCTCCGGGATAAACATAATTATTTAGTGTATATATTGTGATAGTTTCGTAATAATTTAGTGATAACTCGCCAGGTAACAGTGTAACCTACGATTACTGTAACTTTTTATCACTTTTATTCGTAATTATCGTAAAAATCAAATTCGATATCGAGTCTCACTCAGGTGACCGCACTCACTTCGAAAGCGAATTCACTTGGCCACAAGTGAATTCGAGATTCGCGGGTGAAGTGATCGTCGAAATATTTGGGAAATAACCCTACATAATACCAATTGTAAGAAAAGGATGTCAAAATCTCCAACTGAATTAGTTTTGCAACTTACATCCCTAAACAGCAACCCCGCTGACAACGTGAAATATCTAAACAATACTTTACGAGAACAATAAGGAGTCCATATTAACCACGGATAATTTAAAGGCTACAATAAATATTCGCTCCCGGAGATAAAGTCAACATAAATGATTACAATTTGAATATATTGTACTGCTGTACTGAAATATTAATAATTTTTATTCGTGAATTAGTTTAATAGATGTATACACATTATTCAGTATGAAACTAAAGATGTTTTTAGATGGAATAATCCACAGCACAAATAAAAACGAATAAATAATAGATAATAAAAAGTTTGAATTTTAATGGACTTCTTTTTGGCTCCGGCTGATCGTTTGTCCCCTATAGGTACTATAAAAAAAGCAACGGGTAGGTACTAGAAAAATAAGTACCTAAGTACGTAGTAGCCAGTAGGTACCTACATAATATTTATATATACAATACATGTATGTTTTAGGTTTCCGTACCTAAAAAGTAAAAATGGGACCCTATTACTAAGCCTCCGCTGTATGTCTGTCACTAGACTGTATCTTATAAACCGTGATAGTTAGAACGCTGAAATTTTCACAGAATAAATAATAATTAAATAAAAATTAAATAAATATCAAACATGGGCTCCCGTACAACAAAAGTACCTAATGTTTAAGCATTCTTTACTCGATATTAATAAACAGGTAGAAACTTGAATAAGTATTTGAAATAGTATTTGGAAATATATTACGTATAATAATAAATAGGTATCTAACACACCAAAAACACAAAAAATATTATGATTGTCGACCATAACTGGCCTTTAATGCCTTACAGAAGGCTAAGAAGTTTAATCACTCATTAGCTATCGTTGGCAAAAAAAAAACCGCCAAAGGCAAACCAGCTATATCCGCCATTTTGAATGTTTTTATAAACACCCCCACATTCCGCGGATATCGAATACACAAAGCTCTGATTAATATTTATTATCCCTTCCGGCTGTTTGAGTGCAATGTGACACTAAATTTATATTTGGCAACTTGAAAATTTGGAAAGCTTTAGTTAACAACCGCTGGATATTTATCCACTCTGTCCCAACGCAGTTATCTATAGATTGTAATAAACAACCTACATACACTGTAACCTTATTGGGAACAGGAATTGTTTCGCTCCCTGTTTATTGTAATGCTTTCAGTTCTAGTGTCAGACTTATACCTGTAAGAAATAGTTTAATTAATATTAGCATTACGCCTGTATCAACGGACTTTAACTTAATTAATGACTCATGTTGTAATGAAAACAAAATTAAACAACTTTTATTGTCAAATAATGTGTCTCCTATTTCTCTAATAAATACCGATCTAGACAAAATAAACATTAATAAAGAAATCTCTGAATCTCTTTTGAATCAAGTCGATAAAATTATAAATCAACCGCACATAATAAAATATGGGACACACTATTCTATCTTCACTATATTGTTAATTATTTTCGATGTTATTTTGGCATCCGGATAGTACTAACTTTATAGTAGTATAGTAGTAGTACTGTCTAGTAGTAGTAGAGTGACCTCTAGCTTAAAATATAGTACCGGTATGTTGTGCTGACAATATCATCAAGTTTCGTGCAATTTCGAAGAACTCGTACAGACTAAGTGTAGTGAAAGTGAAGCATGAAATTTATACGAAAGTATCCATTTTTTTTTGAGATAAAAAGTGTTTTTATTTTATTTTATTAAATTTTACTTATGACATATTGAGACTTAATAGCGGAAATACTATAACACATTCTTTTCGTTCTCTAGAAACTTTAGTTAATACTGGAGCATTTAAAGAACTTCGACTCATAGACTGAAATAAATAAATAAAGTAATCATATAGATCTGGTATAAAGCGAAATGTTTAAATGTATACATCTGATAACATAACTGTGTTATTAAATTCAAAATAAGTTTATTAATAGGAGTATTCACGACTTGACGCCCAAATTTATATCAGCGTAACAGTTCTATATGCATCATGTTCACCCGTGAAATTCGGTTAAGTATGTATTTTGGATAGCTTCCAAAACAATTAATATCGCCCGACAGTGATTTTCCATCCATCATCAGTATCACTATGTACGTCCATGATTCATCTGAGATATAGATAATATCTATAGTCTATACTAATGAAGGGGGATGACTATTAAAATCATCATCAGTAACACACGCTGATGTAAGACTGATACCTAGGCTAATATTATAAAGAAGAAAGATTTGATTTTGTAACGAATAGGCTCCGAAAGTATTAGGGATTGAATATTTTCAAAATGTTTTTTATAAGAACATGGGTTGCCCATAACTTTACCATTTCTCTCTTTCGTTATGAGTTTTGAAACATAAGGTGTACCTGAATTTTTTAACAACTTATTTTTATTGATTTGCCACGAGCTTTCATCTCTTTTCGATCTATGCCTACGCTGTGACGCTGTTGTCGAAAATCTAATAGGCATATTGCTGTAACAAGTAAGTAATTTCATAAAACTAACTGCCATTCCTAATATTTTCATCCTATCAAGGCCTACTTTTAAAAAGGACTTTTTGGGATAAAACCCCTCCAGAAGTTACTTTAGTTTCCTAGCTTAATGCTGTGACTGTATTATTTTAATTTTTTCAGACATGAACGAACATTCTTCTAGATCTCATTCAGTCTTCCTCATAAATGTTAAACAGGAGAACTTAGAAAATCAAAAGAAACTTTCTGGAAAATTATATCTAGTTGATTTAGCGGGGTCTGAAAAGGTATGAATTTATTACACACTTTCATCAGTTTGTACTATGTTGCCTAATAAATTTTTCTACTCCGAACACTACTGAGCCCTTTCTAATATCATCATTTGCTCATGCAGGTATCAAAAACTGGTGCTGAAGGTACAGTGCTTGATGAAGCGAAGAATATTAATAAGTCTCTATCTGCTTTGGGTAATGTTATATCAGCTCTGGCCGATGGTAATAAATCCCACATTCCCTACAGAGATTCCAGTTTTGTACATTTCCATTTGATTTAATAAATGTTGCACGCTGTCTAATGTACCATTGAATACGGAGCATTACCGACGTGATACGAATTTCTCCTGTGTAGGTGCTGTTCGTATTTCATTGCTTATCAAGTTTTAGTTTTATCGTTAATACCTAGCGCGATAGCAAATGCATAGCTTGTACGCTATTCATGATATTGAAAAGTCGGAAGTTTTTTTCACACCGGCAAAATAATTCCTTCGCTTGTAAATAGCGGATTTTTTTGTTTAAAAGATGGTATCTTAGCCGCAAGATCATAACCTTGTTCACTTATATGTATCAACGCTTTGTTGAAAATTTTTCTCGACCCTCCATGGCTTCTTCACATGCCTCATTGATAATGATGTCGATAGTGTTTTGAGTATCATCGGGCTGGCAGTTATTATTATGACTTTTTTGTTTTGAAAAATGAAGTAACTAAAACTACGGCGCTAGAAAATAGTTCACGTATCGTTTATTACTGTATCTTTTATTAACGTTTTATAGGATGGGATACAATTTTAATTACCAAAATTATTAAGTTTTCTAATACCATCCTCAGACCTTTTGGTGTGATATAGTGAGATAAAAGAAATATTTTATTTTTTCCATATAGTCAGCAGTTGAAGCAGAATAGCGAATAGGTATATTAAAAAACAAAACAAACTTATCTACTTTGTGAATACAACAATTTATTTATTGATGCCTAATATTTATTTGTCCTCCTTAGCACTCCTTAGTTGGTACCTGTAACAGAAAGCGAAATTACTAGTAACAAACATTTCATGAGGAAGGCAGGACCAAGGTACCTCGAGCTAACATAGTACCGGTCGCGGCGAAGTGGATCCGTTGTCTTATAATTTCACGCAATTTAAGGCTTTTTGTACCATTTTCAGAGTGCTGCGAAATGTGCCGCAGAATTGTCTATTTTTCTAATTGCTTTTTATCTTTACAATATGATCTTTTTATCTATTTCAAAAAATGAGAGAGTTTGTAGCGAATTGGAAAATGCATAAAAATAAGCGATTCCAGAAACGTTGTTGTCATAACTTTTCTTCGTTTATGATAAACTAGCGGCGCCTCGCGGTTTCACCTGCGTAAATTTCGGTCCCTTGGAAAATAGAAAATCATCCCATGGCATCCATAGGAATATTTTTTCGGTATAAAATCTATCCTGTATTATTCCAAGTTACTCTCTGTGTGTGCCAAATTTCATGAAAATCGGTTTAGCAGTTTTTGCGTGAAGAAGTAACAAACAAACAAACATACATACAAACATTCGCATTTATAATATTAGTAGGAAGTAGGATTAGTAGGATTTATTTCTAATAATTTTCGCTTAAAGAATTTGTTTGGTTATTTCACAGAACTAGAGTCGATACCATAATAACGTAATTAAATTAAGTCGTCGGGTGTAAATAGATATTATTAGTTTAGTATAAATAAAATAAATCAAGGGCTTTCAAGTAAACAAGCTCCAAATGTAAAATATTTTCACACACACATATTTGTGTATCTAACACACCAACACGATCCTTAAACACAATGAGTAGATGCAATAATATTTTTACCAATAAATAATAATGATAATATGAATACGAAAATAATATTAACAAAAAATGTAACATGATTATAATGGACTATATCTTACACAGGTGTTGTAGGGACATAGCTATAAGTGACCGAATGAGCAGCGTGGAAAGACAACAAGTTCATCATTAGTTAAATAAACATATATAACAATAGTATGAAATATGTTAAAATAAAATAGAATGAGGCCATAAGAGATGTTCCAGATTTTTCTTTTTTCCAAACTCTTTGAAACAGAAACTACTCTTTTATTTACCTTTCCACCCAGTTTGCTCCTTATACTTACACGCCAAAGCACTACGTCAAATATAATCAGACTAGGCTAGTGATATTTTACAAACGAAAATTTGCCATATTTACAAAAGGCCTTAACGCTAAGCCGCATTTTCAAACTAAATATTATTTACACACGAGACCCAGCGAAGAGAGGTTTTATTTTCACTTAATATTGTTTTGAGTTAATAGTGCAATTATAAAGGTTTAAAACGTATATATAAATTTAAAAATAAATTTTAATTACTCCAATTGTAACACGGTTATAACAAAGGATATAAATGCTTTGTTTATGAAGCACTCCACAGTCTAAGATCTCAAGCGAAAGAATACATTATTGATTATAATCAACATTTAACGTTTTGACGATTTCTCGTAGGAATGAACGATTTTGCCGCAGTAAAATGTCTTTTTAATGTTGATCAGGCTTAGAATCTAACAGACAAAAGGACAATCTAACAAACAGACATACAAAAAAATATAAACCATTGAAAAGTGTACTATTTTAACATCGCCCCCAATTAGTTTTTCGTAAATATATTCAATGTACAGACACACGAATTTTACTGTTTTATTTATAGATTATGTTTTATAAATTTAAGAAGTTTTATACATATAATTATGATTTTTATGACAAAAATACATTTACATAATATATTATATGAACATCCATGACAAAGGCGGGTTTCGAACCCGCGACCCCTGGCGCAACATGCTCCGCTTATCCGAGCCCTGCACCACTGCGCTAGCCGGTAGTCATACTTATAGCTCACCTCGAGGTATGACGACAGCGAGTACACTAATTATAATACAACAGATTATATAAGAAAAGAACACGGATTCAATGAAAAGGAAATACGACAATTAAGTTTGAGGTACGGAGGCTGACATGACAATGGTGACATTTTTTGTACCATTCCAGAGGATATAATAAATGGTTTTAACTAAATAAAGCCCGTACAGGCCGCTCCACTGCTATATAAGTACTTATGTTGAAGACTTGTCAAGACTGTTAGGAGTTTTATAGGAAGTAGTATTATGGTAGTACTCTCTATTTCGTTAAAACTAGGATTAATTCACATAATAACATTTACATACTATTTAAAGTTGAAGATGTGTCAGAAGAAAATTTTCATCTCGCTATTTGCTGACCGAGTTCGACCTACAATGTAGTATGTACTGTCTCAGCGTGTTTTGTATTCAATGCAAGCGTTGTTGTCGTCCATTTTAGTTTGACGTCCTGATTTAGGGTGAATGAGGGTTGAAATTATGTAATTTGTATGAAATATATCTATGGGGAATGTCAAAGGGCTTCGGTAGTTACTAAAATGGCTCCGACTGCTCGGATATCCCTCTATAATAGCATATATGTATATTTGGCTCAGTTGTCCCCTTATACCATTAAAAAAGTGCTCAGTACACCTACGTTACCAAAACGTATTTGATGACCTCGGAAGATGAAATCGGCATTACGAATATACGACTACATTTAATACATTTGATAAATATTTGCAATATCATGATGAAAATTTGTTCATTGATAATGATATTTATTGATTGTAATCGTTCCCCAATAAATAATTTTAGCACAAACTGACACATACTGGTGATGCACCATACAGCTGTGATATTTGTAAAAAGAACTTTTCACTCAAACGTAATTTAAATAAGCACAAAATGACACATACTGGTGGTAAACCATACAGCTGTGATATTTGTAACAAGAACTTTAGTCAAAAATATGTTTTAAATACACACAAACTGACACATACTGGCAATAAACCATACAGTTGTGATACGGTAAGAAATACAATGAAAGTTGATTCACGCCTTAATGCATGTAGCGTCGCTTGCTGTTTAAAATAACTTGAGTATAACTACGATTTCATCATCATCATCATCCTCAGCCTATTGCAGTCCACTGTTGGACATAGGCCTCTCCCATGGGGGCTGGAAGTGGGAAAGGTTAGCCGAAGATCGAGGCCAGTGGCGAATCTGAAGAGTGAAACACTGTTATTCGTAAATGGAGATTACATAAAAAAAGTATGAGGTATAGTTGATGGAATGTATAGTTACTTCTTGATGTTATAGTGAATTACCGTGAAAACTGACTAACCGCCTGTTCAATGTTCATTATCTGATAAGGAACTTGCGTATTGCGTATATAACTGGACATATCTTTCCTGGTATTTCCATATTCGACTTTCATTTAGGAAGATAAATTGTAGTATTTTCAGTCTCTGTCCTCTTCTAAAGTTTTTTGCCTTTGTTTCTTTTTTTCTAGAGTGATGCTTCTATTAATTTTCTTACTTAAATATGTAATTTGAGCCTTGATCTCTTTTGTTCTTTTACTGTTATATAATTGTTTTCTTAGTTCTAGCAGATCCTTTGTTTCTTCGTTTATATAGTTATGTATACGTTTCTGTTTACAAGGTAACTGTCTTAAAAACTCTTTTAATTCTGTTTCTACTATGCCTTAACGAATTTTAGTTGTTTTACATCCCTAATAATGGCTGCTACAATCACATATAACATAACAATTTGCTCGTTCCTGTCTCATAACGGGTACTGTGATTATGGCGGAATATCCCATTAACAGGTTTTGTTGCGATCTCAGAAAGGCCTCGTTTTGCCATAAGACGAATTCCTATAAAATTGACGAGCGGGACGTTGGTTTTTGTCGACTACGTAATTATTGCTTGAGAGTCCTACTGATAGATGGTTACTGTGCTAGCTTTGGCCTTACTAATTACTAGAATTGCTAACATGACCCTGTTGCTGACAGATCTAAGGCCCATGGAGGTGGGAGGGGAAAGGGCAGCGCATCTGTATAACCTCTATGCGGATGTCTATGGGCGTTGGTAGTCATGTAAATGACTCCGACTGCTCCTTTGTCCCCCTATAGGTACATTAAAAAAACTGATTACTTCATGTTGCAAATGCGGTTGAGTTGACGTTGAATGGTGAAGAATGTTTCACTCCGGTAGACCAATCTCGTAGTTCTCCTGGTGTAAAGAAGTTACCAGTCTTCACCAAGATATGTTGCTGCAGCTTGATCTGATTGGTTACCCTCGCTACAAAACCCAAGGTTCGAAGGGAGTTAAGCCAGTGCATGCCCCTATTTAGTGGGAGGTTCTCAGCGTTTGGCCGCTTCACCATCGCTTATCTACACCACTGACTAACTAATTTCCCCACATTTCCCTAGGGTCTAGTACCTTTTACCATAAACCTAGCACTAGGTCTTGACTCGACTGCCTTCGAAGAACGGTAGATTTAGGTACTAGAAAAGGGCTTCGGCGGTGCAACTTTCCCTTGATCTAGATCAGTCCACACAACAACGTTACCTACACGAAACCGGTGGCCCATGCAGGAAGGAGGAGGGTAGGTAACACATCTGTATAACATCTGTGCGGATGTCTTTGGGCGTCGATAGTCATCCAAATGGCTCCGATAGCACGTTTGCCACTTTATACTGTATAAAAATAACTAAGTTAATCCACCATTACGCCATGGACGATATATCACTGGTAATCCGGACAAAGCGCATTTTCTCATGGTTTTATAAAGCGGCAGTAAAACTGTGTAATCGTGATAGCCCGTTATCTCGTACAATATGCGGAGCTACAACATTTCCTCGTGGAATATTGTATGCTTTATTACATTTGGAATAGATAGTATTCAGTGAAATTTCCCCAGATTAGATGGTACTTTTCAATACATTGAGGAAATTAATAACGTAATTTGACCGCCTGAAATAAAACGTTACATTTGATCAGTAAAGTTGACTGTGTTAACAGTCCAGTTTCCAAAAAATCGACCCTACTCGTGAATTAGTTCTAATTTTTTTTCGTAGATCCCTAGGGGGCGTCACTGGTAGTGTAAATTCAAAAAGTAGTCATTTTTGCATTAGTGCGAATTGACAAACTGCACATAAAAGTCTTAATCTTTTCAAAATATTATACTAGACAATTAGACATAGAGAGTATACTTTTATATTCCTAAATATTGTATTGCCCGTAATAATTTTCTCCTACTGTGTTTGTCACTACAAATTGGATCTAAAAATACTCCTTTCCCTTTCGTAAATTAATTAATACAGAACACTTGTTAAAAAAATTACCTGTTGAAAACTTTAAAATCGTCGTACGGACGATTACTTTACGTGATAACATCACAAGAAAAAGGTTCACATGTTCATTTAACGCGTCGGCTGATGTGGTGAAAGAGACAGATGTTCACAAACCAAATGTGTTTCTCTATCGCTTGTTCTGAGCCTGTACGCACTTTAAACTTGAACGTGACACTGTTTCGTGTGTGCAGTTGGTGATTGTCGATTTCAAAGACGCTATTACGCCAACACTAAAATTTAATTAAGCATTAATTAATGCTTTGGTATAAGTTTTATAGCGCCATAGTCTAAAAATAACTATAAAAGCATTCAACAAGTTTTTTTATATTTAAATTAGAAATGCTAATCGTCGTTCGTAACACATGATTTTTGCTTCTGTGCAATCCCGCAAATCCCGCGCGAGATCCCGCTCATTTTGCGAACGGGATTAATCCCGCACATGGCATGCGGGATCCCGGTATTTCGGGATCCCGGTATCCCGGTAGGTATTGCATTCCCTAGTATAATGTATATAAGTATATATAAGTTTTTTAGTTGTTGATACGATATCTATACTCTTGAACATTATTTAAAAAACCTGCTAAATAAAGTTACAAGTTCTTAAAGGTAACTACGAAAAGAACCAGTGGTCTACCACTGGTTCCTTCCCTAATTCTAGTTAATAACTAATTCAAGTTAGTAGTGTGTTTTTGTTATAGAGTAAGAGGATAACATGTGTGTAAAAGGATTAAACTCCCCCCTTATTAATAAACACAGAATAACTTTATTCACGTAATATCCGGATTGGTTGAATCTTTTATGACGTCAATGAATAGTAAACATTGTTGATTGTCAGTCATCTTAGTCGTTATGCTGTATTTTTTTAAATAATATGTTTGTATACATATAATAAATCTGTTTTAGAATCATTTCCCGTGATAGATTTTCGTTTATTTATAATAGACCAATATTTCACTTCATAATGGATGATATATTTGAGAAAGCAGATAGTAAACACCTGCCTAAAGTTAACCACTTGCGACGTTGTTTGACATCTTAAGAAACACAAACAAAAGTTTATCTGCAGTTTTTATTGAAATTCTTTTTTTAGGTAAATCACAGTTTTAAGTCGAGATAGTACGAGCAACACATCGAGGAAGAAAACAATCTTAGCACTTGTATAAAAGTAGTGAAAGGAGAACACTTTTTTCTGCCATCTTGAGGCAGTCGTTGAGTCTAAAAATATTTAGGCAATTTTAATAAGACTCTTCATTTTCTAAACACATAAAATCACTTCAATCTTATTGTAACTTAAATAATTGCTATTTCTGTATCGTTCTTCAAGTAAATAAAGCGAAAGAATAACAAAATCTATTTAAATGTATTATTGTAAATAAAAGTCTTCAGACAGGTTAATAGTTTAATACTACTTTAATCACATTTATAATATTCAGAGCGACTTTTATTTGAGTGCGCGAACGCGATTTATTCAATTATACACTCTAACGTTGTGAAAATAAAGTCTCAAGTGGCTTTACTCTCAGAGTAAAGCTCACTGTTGACACATTTTTGACGTTCACTCTGAGAGTAAACGTCACTGTTGAGGGGTTTTATATTTCTTGTATTTGTATATTAGGCTGCCTAAGATGTAAATTTTTTAGTTTTAACAGTACACATTTGATTTTTTACAATAAAACGAATAATAATTGAGTTATGATTTTCTAATCAGTTCGTCACTACTACGACTTCTTGTACGCGCTACATCTCTCGCGACATCATTATCGGAAAGGTGACCACCACTACCGTGTTATAGGCTTTTTCGTTTACGTATTTTGGTAAAACACATGTAACGATCGACTCTCACACAGTCAGACATGAGGAAGTATACTTTAACCGTTAACGTATGCATCATTTGTACTAATATTGCTACATTATGAGAAAATAACACATTTTATTTTATTACGATTGAACAATTTTATTTTGACGCCCAACGAAGTTGTCCCGGGTGGACAACTGATACTATACTCTGTTATGAATACAGTGGGTAGTATTTACAGTATTTACTATATAAAATTAGGTGTAAATAAAGGGGATTGGAAGCGATTATGAAATTGGACCTAGTGCTCCGAGTGCAAATAAAAAAAAATATCCTAACAACCTAACAACTTTGAACCTATCGGGGTATTAATTTAGGTTTCTGACCCACTATGATTAACTATTACAAGTAGTCGATCTGAGTATAAAATTGGACTTGGATTGGGGATTGGAAATTCGGTGATAATATTGGATATTTTAGTGTGCAAATCAGTATTTTTGTTATACGGCGAGTAATTTTGTTTTAGAATGCTCATATCTGTGGTTTTAACAAGATTTTCGTAGTAAAATTAGATAAATAAAGTCGCTAACTCTGATATATTTTAGACATTTTATTATACTACACATATTATACAATTATTTAATTTGATAAACAGTAATTTATTTGATATGCTGGTACATTATTAGTTGATAATTGTTGTTTGCTTAAATTTTAAATAGAGGTGCAATTAAAAATTCCCCCAAATAATATGGTAAATAACCTATCTATGAGCATTGGTAATCATGAATATGGATCCGATTGCTCCTTTGCGGAATACGCTTTGAGTTATTGAGTTGCGGTTTTCGGCACAGTATGGCACAAATGTAGCACAATACGGCACAATTAATAAAAATACAAAAATAGAAAAGTGCGGGGCTAACTTCACACACATAAAGTTTGCTGCTCACACACGGAACTGTGATCTGTGAATTTCTAACTTTCTTTTGTATAAAACAATTCTACTCAAATCTTTTGATTTGAAAACAATTTTTTATTCAATCTGCTCAAAGTGCCTACACGGCCTCATTTAATTTAGATTTTTAACGTCTGTCAGATATTATAATATTTTCTTCCTACGTTTTAGTTTATTTTTAGACTTCATAGAAACTTGTTACAAAAGAATTTTGATATTTCTCAAATATCGTTATTATTATTTCTATATCACATATATATAGCTACACAAATCGTAATAAAGTTGTTTTTACGGTATAGGGGGCATACACGCAGTTGGAGCTATTTTCATGACTATCGACGCCCATAAACATCGTCATAGATGCCACACAGATGCGCTGCCCTCCTTTTTTCCTTAATGTTTATGAAGTTAATAAAAATATAGCTCGTTTGCCTCCTATCCTATAAAAAAAACCTATAACTTTTTATAACTTTTTGTACCTCTGTTTTGCAGCCCCCTATACCCAGTTCCGACGATCGATTTGCACGTCAGAATCGCTACGGTCCTCCATCAGGGTTTCCCCTGACTTCGACCTGACCAGGCATAGTTCACCATCTTTCGGGTCCCAACATCTGTGCTCAGAGCGCGCCTGCATTCACTGATTGGAAACGAGACGCCTCGGGAGTGAGAGAGATCGATCGAGACCGACGCTCCATCCTCCCTGAGCGCGCGACAAGCGCACGCCTTCACTTTCGTTGCGCCTTTCAGTTTTGTCAATTGATACAAACTCAATGACTCGCACACATGCTAGACTCCTTGGTCCGTGTTTCAAGACGGGTCCTGCGAGTGCCCGAAACAGAATCATCGCAGACAGAGACGCGCACAGTCCGAGACTGCACGGCGGCGACAAACAGCAACGACCGGCAGACGTCCGCACTGGGGCAGGACATCCGTCGGGACGCTGGCTTGCGTCGGGCCGGACGCGCGTAAACGCGTGCGCGATTCGCATTGAAGCGTATTCAGTATAGGTCTCATTTTGAAAAACAGTGTTACAAGCAGTAACAAAAAATAAAGAAGAAATCCTACTAATAATATAAATACGAAAGTTTGTAAGGATGTTTGTTACTCTTTCACACAAAAACTACTGAACAGATTTTCAAAAACCTTTACAGTAATATAGCTTTCATATCAGAATAACACAATAAGTTGAGTATTTCTAGTCAGTACGTTTAAGTTATTTGTTGTTAATTATAAAATATTTAGGAATAAAACAAACTTTTTTTACTAAATAAACTTTATTAAAAATAAACATTGTGATCAAAACTTTGAATGCAACAGGAATGTACAACACCAATAAAAAGATTAACCAGTTATATATTATTTGATTGACAACGGAAGCCCTTCAAGCACTTACACGCATCCCCCCCTTCCCCAGAAACAGTATAAAACTATAAAATATATGATTGAGACACAACTTGGAAAATTAAACTGTCTTCCATATTATTTGATAAATCAATCAAAATCTATTCCACTGCGCCAGCCTAGTTGTCAAAACATATTATGTCTGTATTTTTTTGACATCCTGTATGTTATGACGCTATTAATAGTAACTAGGTTACCTCACACACGTATATGATATTCAGTATTAGCCAAGCCTCCCTGATTTATAACAATTTTCCATGATTAGCGGTAATTTTCTGGGATATTTTCCGAGGTGGTACTATAACCTAGTGATAAAAATCGCTGAAACGACAAAACATTAATATCTGCGCCTGTATCTAATTTAAATTTCTCGTCACCGTACTCACCACTCAGTGTCTCATACCAGTCGTCAGATGAGAATTGCAACTTCTCATTATTCAATACAGATACATGAAACGAATCACCGACGCTCTCGTCACACACATCATTATCACAAATGGTTGCATATGAAATAAGTCTAAATACAGATATGAAATACAAAAGTGTTTAACTCAGCTGATGGTTGACACCGAGATCCCCACGAGCAGGTCGGAAGTTGCTGGATCCAGAATGATGCAGTTGTGTATGTTAATTATACTTCGCATCTCTCCCGAAGATGATTACAATTTACATGCAGCACTAATTTTATTGCTGTTTTTTGCATGTCACCCTTTGTTTATTATCTATAGATCGTTTTCACACATATCAGCAATATGTACAGCAGCACAACGATTAATGTAATGGTCACATATCAAGACGGAATTTGTTCAGCTATTAGTTAGTGTAGTAGTTTCTAGTGCAGCAATATCCAATAGTCTTAGAGATAGATGGGTACCCGATTTGTTTTTGTTATAGCCTATTCCTACAGTGTAGTTGCGTCTACGGCACGAATTGTATCTGGGGGCACGGCAGTGCCCCCGCCAAGTCGAGCGCGAAAAAATCACTGTCGTACATTCCTTTATAGCAACCGTTTCGCCGCATTTTCAGGCCCCTATTGGGGAACCTCTGAATAAGACCACAAGGTAGAATTTTTCGTCATCCAGTAAGCTGTACATAGTTAAAGTCCAAAATTTCAAGTCTATAGGTCATTTAGTTCCGAAGTTAAGCGAAAGCAAAGTTTCGTATTTATGACACTCACTCACTCGTGATCATCATAATAGAACTAGTACTCCCCATAAACTCAAAAGGCTGAAATTTGACTCACTCTGACGTATGCGGCGTCCAAACCGTGAAGATAACCAGTTGGTGCCGCGATATAAACCTGGGTAGAGTGTGCTGGTCACTTTCATTACACTTTGTATAGAGACAATAGTCACACTTTGATCTTACAAAACCTTGTTTCAGCATAACATCATTAAATTTAATATTCCAGCATTTAGGAGAATTTTTGAGCCCATATAGAGACTTATTCAACTTTACAATTCTATTTTTACCAGAGTATGCTCCTTCTGGCAAGCTAACATAAACACTTTCATCAATATTGCCATACAGAAATGCCCCAGTGACATCCATTTGATTTATAGGCAAATTAAGTTTAGTTGCAATTATTACAAAAAGCCTAACTGTCGACAATTTTGCAACAGGAGCATAACAATCATTTAAATCTAAAATATCATCTTGCTCGAACCCTCTAGCTTTATATTGAGGAGAGTCTTGGTCACCTCTTTTAATTTTAAATACCCATTTGCTACTTACAACTTTTTGATTTTCCGAAAAAAATCATTTGCATAATTATTTATTTATTCAGGCTGTTGAACCTTTGACATGTGTCTTTTCACTTACAGAGGCACTGCTTGCGTGACCGGGCTGCGCTCTGTAATCAATATTACGCATTATCATACTTTATAACTAAACTAGTTTTCGTCCGTAGCTTCGCCCGCGTGGGTTCGGACTTTAAAAATGGAGTTATTATAGATATAAACCTTTCTCTTGAATCACTCTATATATTTAAAAAATCCCATCAAAATCTGTTGCGTAATTTTAAAGATAGCAAGAAGCATACAAGCACACAAACGCGAAAAGCGACTTTGTTTTATACTATGTAGTGAAATTTATTATATATTATTAAAACATGATGAAAAATATTTGTACTTACTTATTCAAAATATTGAATGTTCACAGGACGTCTGATAACAGATGAGGCAACAAAACATCAAGCTTCTAGCCAATTATATTTTTTAAAATTATGTATTTATAATTAAATTAAATCATCAATGAATTAAATGTCATTAGATTAAATTATTTGTTGGAATCAAAATCCTGCTAATATTATAATATTACCAACACGTGTATAATAAATGCGTAATTTGGTAAGTGTGTTTGTTATTCCTTCAAACAAAAACTACTGAACGCATCTGAATGAAATTCGGCGCAGATAATACAGCCTGGAATTATATAAAAATTGGGTAAATTCTTTTTATCCAGCAAAACATAGATAAGAGTTATAATCCAGGGACACAACTAGTTTCACGTAATTATTGAAAATGTAATATTAATTGAATACCTAATGTACTACTACAATGCATGTTGGTAATTAATAGCACTTCGGGCCAGGCTGCTGGCCCGAAGTGCTGTGTGATGTGATATGTACTAAACAATCGAATCATGCGATGGCCAAGTCGATGTTTTCATTTAAAGGCTTCTTGTTTTATCCTTCATAGTTTAGTATAGGTAAAAAACTTAACTAAGTCACCTGTTGTATGTGTGAGTAATGTGTGCGAATAGACATTCTATTTTTGAAATTTGTAAAATATCGTATGGTTTGCAAACTCATTATTTGCATAACTTTCAAGTTTGATTATTCCTGTCCACTTATGATTGATGATGATGATGATGATGATGATGTTGTCAATGTCAAGTAATAGTCCGGTCAATATAGACATTTAAAATAACAAAAATTCCCGGAAAGCCAAATTTTGGCGGAGACCTATAGTTTGCCATTACAAATCAAGTTTTAAAAGTCCCCGTCGATCCTATGTGTGCTTAAAAAGTTATTCGAGGTCAAAGGTCAAAATTTGAGGTTTTTTGGATTTTGCTTGAAAACGGTAAGTTTTATCAAAAAAAACTTCAAATCAAAGTTGTAGATCTTAAAATTATCTACAAAAATGGTATCAATGATTTTTTTCCTAACAGTTACCATTCCTGAGATATCGCGATTCAATCCGATTGAAAACATTTGGAGAATAGTTAAAGGATTTGTTGCCAAAAAAAACGTTTCAATGAATATGGAGTCTATTAAAAATTTTGCAAAGGAAAAAATTAGTAGAATAACGCAGGAAGAATGGAAAAATGTATGCTTACATACAATGAAGGAAGAGCAAAAGTATCAATGTCAAGAATCACAAATGGATGCAATTTCGGAGTTTCATTATAAGAGTTTCCTCAGAAGATAATGACAGTGACATTGCTTCTGTACAGTCCACTGATGCAAATGAGGATGACGAAATGGAGAGTGTTTGAGATAAAAAATGTACAGTATGTTATTAATAATAATAACAATAAAGTTTATTGCTTTAAATAGTACATGTAAACGTTATTAACTTAACTCGCAGAATTCCAAACTGAGTCAAGCTCGTATTTTATATTAAATTACATATTATATATTATTATTATATTTATTATTATTTTGCTTGTATTAAATATTTATTTAATTTATTATGCTTATGCGTTTTTTTGCAAACTGTACACAACTACATACAACAGGTGACTTAGTTAAGTTTTTTACCTATAAGTAAGTACTTGAACAATCGATTAGGAAATTGTGCATTTTATTAAGGAAATATAAAAAAAGACGTTATAAAGCACATTTTTTTCAAGTACCTTTCTAATTTAATAGTTCACAAGAATTTTTATTTCATTTCCAAAAAAAAAATTATTTTTTTGGCAAAAGCAATTGGCAAAAACCATTGATATAAATTATATTACGGACTACCTACAATATTTTGTCCCAAAAATATGCTTCGTGCTAATTTTCTACGCGGCGAAAACCACGGGACTCAACTATACAAATTAGAAAACGACACGTCCTACGCAAAAGTATGTATCTGCAAAAAGCAAATTTTACAAATTTAAAATCGTCATAATATCTCAGCAACCATAACGACTTATAGCCTGAAATTCGGCAAGTGGCCTTAAGTTGCCGTAAATTTAACATTAAGAAAAAGATTGAATTGAGAAGAAAATTTATTATTAAACCCATAGGTTTTTATGTTTTAGCACATACATACTTATACATTGTTCCGGTTCACACCCGATCTTAAGTCATCGTTTGTCATCAGTGACAGGTATTGCCTTGAATTGCAAGGGGCTCGATAGCAATTTTGTTAAGATTTTGCAATGTCTGTGTAAAGTGTACCCACGAAATCAATGCTGTGACATCACCGTAGTGTTCCTGTAATAAAATGACATCGAGAAACAAAAATGCTGTGCGGACTTACGAGACCACCATCAGGATCAGGGCACTGGGTATAATAATTACGCCAGTTTATGCCCAATGATCAATCAAGTGGAATAGAATAAAAATACTTTTATTCATAACACTGCAATAGGTAATAAAGATATAATGTTGAAAAATAAAAAAGCAAAAAAAAAACAAATGAATTAAATTATAATAGTTTGAATAAGAGCTATCAATTAATTATGACTCTTACTTGTTTTTTCTTTTAAAATGTCTTGTGAATTATACTTTTGCTGTAGACTTTTGGAAGACTTTAGGAAGTATTTCATTATTTCCTTTTTCTGTTAATTTCTCAACTTGAAATAACCAGTTTGCCGGGTAAAAAACAGACTGCCTGAATCAGAACGTGTATTGTTGCGAATGACGCAATTAGCACTTTTCTTTATTAATATTTCACAATTACAAATTAGATCGAGTTTAGACTTCGTTGTGGGCACATAGTTTTAAAATACAAGTTCTGTATATTAGAGTTAATAAAGGGAGTTAATCTGAGTTTTTGTTTTTTAAAAACCCTTCATAAAACCACCCCGTAACGATGAATTTTATGTCCGTGGAGAACTGACTAATGTGATTCGTGTTGAATAAAATAGTGATGCTAACGAGTGAAACTACTATTTAAGTAATAATAATTCTATCTAAATAGGTACTAACTAACTAACAATATGAACATTCTAAAGAAGGTGGACTTAACCTGATAGCTAGCATTAGGCAGGATAAACAATGGAGTGGAACACTAGGCAACACAACTCTGCCTTTTTGACTTTCTTCTAAGTTCACATTAAACATCGCATCAAAATATTCACAACTTGCTGCTAGAACAACTCTGTGAGCCTGCAATAACAACAATGAAATTATTACTAGAATTATCGTATTGTCCTATCAGGGATCACTTTATGTTGTGAAGCGTCACGAATGCAGTATTTTTTTTTTACCAGCTTTTTAGCAAGTTCCGTATTCTTGACATTATGTGATACTCGCAGCCTTAATGATAAACATAGATTAACTTTACTCCAAGTATCAAACTAGAATCTGTCAAATTCCTTATCGTTGTGTTTATTATTACGACTATAGGATGCAATCAATGCTGATAGTTAGCTACCTGCAGATATTAAATAACTATTCTAATAAGTGTTGCCAAAGTAATCATGGTTTTCGTCATTTTTAATCACAATATATTACATAATCGTCACTATATACGACATCTTTACAAACCGTATTGATAAATGACAATGTTGACTATGTTAAACTGATTTTATGATAAAAAGAAGCTTTACAAAATGATCTTATACGAATCCATCACCATCACTATTCAGATAACATCAATACTTCCATCAAAAATCAAAATACATTTCTAAATAATATTTCAAATGTATAAATTACATAAAACTTTATACATAATGAAAGAAAAAATATTAAAAACCTAATAGGATTATATGTACTGTCTCAGTTCCGTCGTGGGTGATAAAATAGATGATAACTGCTGATGTTCGGAACTATACTGGAATACTCAACTTTAACTTCCGCCGCGTCAAAAACAAAAGCAAGTAATTCTATCCCCACTATAATACTACACGATTTAATTTGTTTACAGTCTCAGTGACGACTTCAATATAAACAGATTTCTTCCCGTTATCCGCTGGTCAGCGCCGAATACTGGTGATGGATGTGTTTTTAATGTATATTTACTGTCTCCGCACGACGGCAAGCGGCGTAGAAATTGCGAATAACAATGTCGGGATGAAAATGGCTGTATATTACTTTTCTCTTATCGGCAACAATTTCGATAATCCATTTTATGTAAACTTTCAAACGATAAAAGGGATGGTAGGTTCGTCTAAAAGCGATCCCTTAAAAGCTCATCGAAAAGCGAGTGCGATAGAAGCAAGTATTATTATGATATAACAATTATTTGTACAACCAATTTTTGACAGATGGTGTCACTGTCATTTCATCATAATCTCTCAGTGACTCATCATCAAATGACTCACTACTTTTTGTACTGTTCACGTTTATACAACACCAGTCAACACGTGCTCGCTTCGTTGGGCCCAAAACTTAACCGTTATAAATACTAGCTGCGCCCCGCTGTTTCACCCGCGTAAATTACGATCCCGTGGAAAATAAAAATCATCCTACGGCGTCCCATAGGAACATTTTTTCGAAAATTGCGCGGACGGCGCCTATGAAAATATAATACCTATGTAATGTGAAATTTGGCACGGTAGTCATGAAAATTTCTCCGATTGCTCGTTTGCTCAACTATAACATAAAAAAAGGTATTTAGGCGGCGTATTCGTAAGTTTAGTGGCAGTGCCAAGCTCTTCCCCATGTTCTACAATAGACACTATGGTTTTTGTCATAAATGTATTAAGCGCCTTCTACTGGGTCCACCCTTCCGGAACTAAAAAATTATATTCAATTCCAAATTATTTTCATATACCAAGAAGTGGAATAATAAATATTTTTTTCGTATAACTAGTTAAGAATATACTACATTTTCATTTCTTTTATTTTTTTATATTTTTTATTTATTTATATTTAAATAAAGATATATATTAACAAAACATATTCAAGTTGTTATACTTAATATTAAACACAAAACTTTGTTGTTTACTCTAATACAATATATCAATATTTTGTAATATTTAACTTTACAGTATCTCGTCAGTTCAACTTTTATATAATAATATGTATTTATTTTATAATATTAATTCTGTGAATTGACATCTGTCGAGTTAGTTACTTTTATATATTTAAGAACCAGAGACGTCTTGAGAAACTTGCTCGACACACTCACATTACCACTACGCCACTGAATTTAAATATTACTAATCTACAAATAATGTTCACAGCACACATAGTATCAACTCGGACAGGGAACGTAATCGTATCGGGACATCGAGGTAGAGGTGGTGGAACTTGGAATTCTACCGCGATGTCCGAAACTGGAATTCCAGTGGAATTTCCACTGCAGGTATAAACCCAAACAGCACCTCACCGCCGCGCCGTTCAGAAATAATCTTGTCGTCAACGTTATTTAATTTTTTATTTTACATATATCAAAGGTCAGTAGGATATGTAAGTATACATAATTATATATAATACAATTAACAGAACTACACAGATATCGCGTGTTATATTTTGTTTTCATGTTGTATCCCAGCTGTAAATGGCAGACGTTTAATAATAATCATTAACCTAATTTCCAATAACTTGAGCGGTAAAAAAAAAAATGTGCGCGAAAAATAAACTAAACTAACGACGAATCTTGGCTAATAATAAAATTCAAAACGAGCTTACAAAACGTGAGCTGCGATTAATCCATTTGACGTATTAAAAATCTAACTGAGCGACGAAATTACAATTTTCCAATAGCTCTTGCGACGTGGACAAAAGAAAGAAAAATTGAGATTCAATCGTGTCTCGCTCGGTAATCTGATCGTCAATATTACTCGAAAGCAACTCGATTTCAGATTGTATGCCGTTAAATTCCGTTAACAATTCTTGCAATTTATCGACACAACTCCACAAAAAAAAATTAAGATTCTGTGAAAAATTCGAGAAACTTTAGTATCAAAGATGCGTTGACCTTGTAAGTTCAATGATGAACCAAGACCCCGTAACTAATTTGTAGTTTATGCTTTAGGAATATGTAAGAGAGATATTTTTGTAATGTGAAAATCCGATCATTTGCTATAACTTCCTTAAAATTTTCGTTTTGAGAACGGAGAGAAGTCATAAAATCTTATTTGAATTAATTACAAGACAATCCTCACCTGTGTAAAGTAATTCTAAGTGAGAAAAAATATTTTTGATTATCTACCTCTGGTTCAACCCTATAGTACAACTCCAGGTCAACGGGAAGTACCCGATAATTTTTGGTTTTCGACAAAGTACGTTTTAGAAGACTCGACAATGAGATTACTCGAGCAGAAATTAAAAGTAGGTAGCACAGTCGTTGAGTTGAATGCGACAATTCGTATGAATGGTTCAGAGCGAGATGCGGTCAGCGGCGAGTGTGCGCATGCGAGCCCAGTACATTATCATAGACTATCTATCTACTAAGAAAACATACAAATGCTTACTATTCTTGTGGTTCTTTTTAAAATCCCAGTAATAATTAAAATGCTGGTCTGCTTTCATTACTTGCTTTTGGAAATTATTAGCATCTCTAAGCTGTGTCACACATGTTTCTCGATCGCGCCTCCAGCGCCACGGAAATAAGCGTGACAGTGCGATGAACTATCGAAATTCTCTGTCGAAGTGAGTGCGGTCACCTGAGTGAGAGTCGATATCGAATTTGATTTTTACGCACTGTAAGATTTTCGCGTTTAGTAAAAAATGCCAATAAAAAGTTGGCGTTGTTATAGATACCGCTATATACTACACCCGTGTCTTGGAGTGCCGCCCGTTTCTCCCCTGTCGTATCTGGCTGCTGTCCCATTGGTGTAGGTAGTAATAATATTATATACAAACCCATTTTAAATTCTTATATTTTTAGAAGTTCGCAAATAATTCGTTTTAAAAAATAAAAAAGATTTGCGGAAATTATTTCACAGAATTATTTGAATCGGTTTCTTTTGTTGTTCTCGTCTATAAAAAGTTTTATACCATTCATTTACTACAATAAGATTTTAGCATTTGGCCCGCTTCTGAACAGTGCCTGATATAATCGTGGATATTCCGAAGCAGACGGTACAAAATTCACGAATTTTAATTTGGGTACAAAATTTTAAGTGATACTTTTTTCGGGATAAACGAGCGAGCCACTGTACAAGTTATAGCGTTAGGGCGTTTTATAAAATTTCCGACAAGAAATATATCTTTGAGCTGTGTTTTATTTTGTAATTTTTTGAAATATCTGTGTGATATTGTTTATGACAGTCGATGGGGTGTAATATTATATTTGGTAGTTTTGCCAACACCTGGCGAACGATTTTTGTCTCATTGACGTAATACCATTCCCTTTGTGTGCACTGTTATACAGTCTGTAATAATGGGTCTTTCAAACATTACGTAAGAGTTTTAGTTTTTTTTTTTAATATTTGTGTTAATGCGTACCGACTGTTAGCTGGGGACCTATAAATAATCCAACAATAATGTAGATATTACGATGTTGTAACTAGATGTGAGAATAACTTGATCTAGATGTTGAAATGAAGGTGTAAGTGTAGTATATAAATACAATTCTAAAGTTCATGTAGCTAGTTCTCTAGAGCATCCAAAACCGCAATGGACCTTTGTATAACGGATTCCAAACATGGTCCAACAGTCTCGTCATTTTCCTCCTTCTCTTCATCGATAATGAGCTGTAAAAGTTTTGAATTAAACTAGTCGAAATATTTTTACTTTGCAAAATGTGTTTTTTTATACTTACTGTCACCTCAGTTGGCAACCCCGTGGCTGATGGCAACGGGTTTGGTGATTAGCACACAATGGTGGCACAAAACCTCGTCTCGGACTCCTACTATGGTATACCTAAAATATCTTTTTTGCTAGTTTGGCTGTCGCCAAGATCTTGTGCAGTTCCCAAAATATGATAGTGATATACATTTAAAATTGAATTTGGAATGTTTTACAATAGGTAATAACTACAGCTGCTAATACAAATAATTTATAAAAGGTTTGACAAGAAAAATGCCAATCACAATGACAAGTGCTTCGAAGCGTGTTGTAAAGAAAGAATCTAATTTAAAATACTTTGCTATATGCAATACAGTGTAGTTGTACTATTCTTAGTGTAGTTGTACTACTCTTAGTGTAGTTGTACTACTCTTAGTGTAGTTGTACTACTCTTAGTGTAGTTGTACTACTCTTTGTGTAGTTGTACTACTCTTAGTGTAGTTGTACTATTCTTAGTGTAGTTGAACTACTCTGAGTGTAGTTGTACCTCCCCGGTCGTGCCGGCCCAATTAGACTGCACGCAAGCATACAGTGTGGCGATAAAAGGGTCGTGACAGACATACAAACAGACAGACGGACAACAAAGTGATCCTATAAGGGTTCCACAATTATTAAAGTACTTAAACTATAATTTAAAAAAAAACTAGATTAAACGAAAATTAAGTTGAAAAAATAAGATACATTTTCTCATATAATAAGAGAAATACGCAAGTCGATTTTGTAATTTTTCGTAGCGTATGGATATTATTAAATATGCTTCATATTGATAACTGTGGCCAATTTATGTGGATTTATTATGTTTTATTTTATTACACTGTAAAGATTTATATAGGTATCCTTCGCATTACATCACACTTGCATTTGTTTAAAATCAAACCGATTACAATCAATAAATTTTGAGATTAGTATATAAATTACATTGACACAGTTGAAGATGCACGATACAATTTTAGCACACATTCTCTCCATTCTTCTATATGTTATTGTAAAGGAAGGCGATTGTTACCATATACATACTCTGAATAGGCACTGTCTGAATGTGCCAATATCTTCACTTAAGAAAATACGAGAAAGTGTCAATATATAGGTACCATAGACCACTGATGTGACCTGAATCATGATAACTGATAGTTATGAAGCGCATGCGCATAGCAATATAACTAACCTGTAAGTTTCCCGTGGGGCCGCGCAGGCCGGTTTGCGGGTCCAGTATGTCGTTGGAGTCCGAGGACAGGCGCTCCGACTTGAGGGAGCCAGGCCCGCCCATAACTTCAAAAAGTGTTTTTTTTTTAAATTAAATTAACTATTTATAGGTTCTGTTATTGGTATATAATTCAAAATTTTCTTTTCGAAAACGACCTAATAATCACGTCTCATACAGTGTAAAAGTCCTGAAAATCTCGCCAAGATATATACGAACGTACTATTTGTGTACCACGGTATCACATTCGCTCCGCTCACTGAAGCTGTCACAAATGCTCAACTACCCTCCCCTTGTTTGTCTTGTTTCAACCGTTTTCGGTCTAATGGATTCCGATATTAAAAACAACATACTTTATTTATAGTTTCAATATGGGCAAGTTTAATAGTCGTGTTGATAAGTACATCGATAATTGCACATCGATTAATTGGCACAGCGTTCGAAAGGCATTCGTTACAGTATAGCCCTGAATCTTGAGCGCTCACATTACTCTTACACTTCCAGTTGGGGAAGTGGGAAACACCGTCTTTTCTGAATTATGTCCTCGTCTGCAGCGACATAATAACAGAACTAGCTGCGTCAGACTTTTTTCAAAGAAATATTTTGGTGCGCGCCGCACCTGCGCTACTGTCGCGCGTAGGGCTGCCCCACGACGGGAAATGTAATTAATATTTTTTATTATTTATTCAGACATCATATCTGTAAATTACGACGAATTAATGAAGGGTGGTTTAAGATGTATGTATTATGTGCATCTGTTTATGGTGTGGTATCTCCTACAGGAAATGGCCCTATTTCACTTGGTCAGATTATACAAAGTACATTCTTTATTAAGCATAATAAACTTATTTAACATTATTCTGATATAATGTAGCATAGAATGTCACAATGTAATAGTAATAGCTATACCGCACAACATTGCATTTTACCATCGATATTAACATTATCAAATTATAATTAAATACTTGCAAAGTACAGATTTAATTAAAAATGGGCCGGCAAAGTCTGTCGAGGTGTGGCTAAATACGGGCTGAGGTGTAACTCTGTCGGGAGGCAGATCTCCCATGTACGGAGCGATAGGTTGTTCACGACACCGAAAACATTTAATGCATTTGAAAACTCTGTGTCTAATAACACGCCGTGATCTAGGCCTACAAATATACAAAACTGCTCTTTACAATGTAAGTAAAGTGTAATAAAAATATCGATGCCTATGCGAACATCTCTAAAAATCCGATACCTACATCTGCTGCGCGTCAAAAAATATCGACGTTTTTGTCACATACATGGATGTTTTTGTTGAAATCGATTGAAACGGAAATCGCGTTAATTATTGCGTTTTGTTCGTAAAGATCAATAGACAATTTTCCTATAAATTTCAGCTTGGACACGGTGTTATGTTTTCTGCGTAAGGTGTTCAGCTGTATAATGCCGTCGATGAAAGTCACCCAATTATTTTTCCATTCAATCTGAGCTTCAGTCAGAGGTTCATTTGCACTGTGTATACTACGGAAATCGTTAGAAATCTTGAATTCCAAGTCCTGATGCTGGCACAGTAGACACCAACCATATCTCCACCATTAATGAAATAACATTCTTCTCTCTTGATAAAACACAATCTTGTGATTCTATTTTTTATTATCATCAGTTACTAGCACGGAATTAGTGCACTTTAACATAAGTCCTTATACAACTAAATACGGTGTCCATTCATATTACATATTGAGTCACTATTTTTTAGTACTACAAAAAAATGGGTGACCACACTTATTACTAATTTTTGATCAGCAAAACCAGGACATACTTTAATTAGTAAAAATACCTTGATAATCTCATTTCTCGCAGGATACTTTACCGAAGTATTACTTATACTGTGTGTGAATTGCACACCAGCATTTTTAGTAACAATAAACCAATTGACAACTTTGTCATTGCAATGGGCTAAAAATCAAAATATTATTATAACACAAAAAGGAAAATGAAATTTTACGCGCTTTTAAAACAGTTAAGGCTTAATTGCTATGAAACTCTATCATGAAAATGAAGTTCTTAAGTCTTGTTATTAAACAGTTTTATTTATCTTAATTTCATATCTTGTCGTATCTAAGGAAATCCTCATTTTCATTAATAGCCTTTATCGACTCATGCCTATATCTTCCTTCTATGGACCAAATATACCAAATTACAGAAGATCGGTTTTGACGGAAACCAGAATAATCTCAATATATGACTTGCTTATTTTAAACAGTACATTGCTCTTATCTTTATCAGATTTCAAAGTCATAATTGACATATCAAAACCTTTTAGCAAATCATAATTATTGGAAACTATAACGACTTTAGGTATTAAGGTTGTACATTGTTGTAGTTTTGGATGTAATTTTTGGTATAAGTTTATTAGGAATTCATAAGTTATCTTCGTTTAAAATATAATTACTAGTCCTTGTTTCCTGTGCTC